>PVJX010003579.1:0-106620 GCA_004027295.1 Dolichotis patagonum | reverse complement strand
AGAGAGAAACACAGGCAGAGTAGATCAGGAGATAGGGTCCATTGAGCTGCTCTGTATAGGGAGGCAGTGGGACCCAAAACAAGCAGTGCACCCCATGGGAGTGAAAGGGGAGGAATTGTCTAAAAAAGGGAGGCAGAGGATACTGTTAATGGGGTAACAAGATTTAGAATTTACATTATTCTCACCACTCTGCTTGGATAGATTACGTGCTATTCCAGTTTGTCTACTTACACTAGACTTGAGCACATGGTCAGCTATCCCAAAAATAAGAGGACATACTATGGTAATCATCCCTAATTTTCCTATCAACTTAATCTGAAACACTTTATAACTTATACTGTATTATTATGACTGATCTTATTTGAATCTGGTTTGTTAGATTTCTACCTTGTATTGATTGATTTTATTTAAATCTGTTACGATTGATAGCATGAAGTCTAAGAGTATAGGCAAGTACACTGAAGATGACAAGATTCACTAAGATACCCACTCTGGTTTGATTATTACTTGCTTTTGAAGTCTTATAATGTTTCCAATGCTTCGTTTTTATTAATGTTGTTATACACTGCTGAGACATCATGGTAGCCATTGTAGATCACCTTGTATTGGGGTTTTATGTGACTTTTTTGCCTCATGCTTTTCTAGGAATTGTTTTGTTTTATCTTGCTTTGTTTTGTTTTTCCCACTAATACAGAAATGACAGATATACATGTAAAGATTCATGCATGTGTAGAGCTTATAAACATTTTAAGAGAACCAACTCTATAACACATGTTGAAATAAACAACTACTTTGAAGAAAAAGAGACACTACAATATCCAGTGCTGATTCCATAATGTCATGATGTGAAGTCCAGCAAAACTATCACTTTTTGTTCAAAGTGATTTTAGCTTGCTTTGCCTTGTTTTAAGTTCAACACACAATAAGGTATGGACAGCTGTTTTGAGGAGAATGAGAAACACTATGACAGCCATTCTCGGCTTCCCTAATGTCTGGTCTTGAAGACCTGAAATGCCCTGCTCGTCCTGCTCAGATCAATTCCATACTAGGTTGTTTCATGTGAATTCATGTATGTGACAATATGGACAACTATTTGGAAGAAAACAAGAGTCAATATAATAGAGAGTGAATATCTGCGATTGTCTAGTTTTGAATTTTTTGTCTCTTACATTGCTTTCTTGTGATCCGCTTTGCTCTGTTTTGTTGTGTTTAATTTTACCCTTTTGATATAATTGCATGTATATTTGAGTGGGTAAGATGGATGACCATATTGCTGTTTTTGTCAGATCATGGAGCAGAACTGTTAACAGTCTCTGTTTGAATGTCTACTTTACATGTTTTAACTTTGTAATTGGAACAACTATTTCCAAGAAGTCAGTATGTAACTTTTCAAGTAATAATTTCTTAGGTTTTTTGTTGTTGTTCTTTTGCTTTTCTTTCTTGGAATTCTGTATTGTTGCTACCCTTTATTTTGTTTTGCTTTGTTTTTTCTCTTTAAATAAAATTTTTTTAAAAATGGGTATCTAAGAATTGAAATCTGAAAAGAAAAACAGACAGCATTTCTAGAAGCGTTGTGTTTTAGTGGTTTTTAAATTCTTACCAGTAAATTCTTCAGAAGGAAGACAAATAGATGGAAGCAATTAGGAAATAAAAAATAATGCTTGAGACAGGACAAGTTAAGCTTTGTGCCAGATATTTTTTTAACCTCTATGGTTTATTCTCCTGTTTGTAAGAACAGCTGGTTAAGAGACCTAAATGAGTGCCTAGAGGATTTAAGTGAGTATTCTGAAGCCTTAGTGTCTCAACTGGCCCTGGTCACAGTCACATCACCATGGACCACACGGACAGCCCGTGGGCAGCACCTGCTCCAGGCCCACTCAGCTATGGCCCTTTCTTCCTCAGGACAACTTGTTTTGTCTCATCCTCATGCCAATGTTAGAGAACAGTTATTTTTCTTCCTATTCTACTCATAGCAGGGGAAATGATGCTGATGACATTAAGTAACTTGTCCAAAGCCACTCGGAAAGAACTGGAGCAGCGTCATTTACATATTTCACATAGATGCCCTCAATAGGCTTTTAAAATGCATGTAACAAACTTGGAAATCATTAGCTTGTAGATTTTTTTTCAGGTTCCTAGGGAGTGCAGAAGTATGGCAACCTTAGGAAAAGGTCCAAATGGGCCAGTTCGGTACAACTCCAAGCTCCTTTCTATAAGCAGAAATTCTGCATTGAAAAACAGCCTTACTTTAGCAAAAGGCACTAGGAATGCTTGACCTTAAGTCCCGCCATGAGTAAAAGGGTTCTTGTGCTCCAGTTCAGCATCCATGTACCCCATTTGAGCCATATGGCAGCTGGCTGAGATGGGAGATGGTTGCATCAGGATTACAGCTACAGTGCTCTTGTCTGTTCCTTCCACAGAATTTAAATTCTTGAAGTTGGAGACCGCCTATAATTTTTCATTGTGTAATCTGGATACAGTCTGTGGTTGACACAGAATATAGTTTCTATAAATGTATCTTGGCTAAAAGAGTATCCAGTAAACAGAATGAATGTCTTCGCTCAACATAGTATAAGAGTTATTATAGGAATGTAGTATAATTTCCTGTCCCATTTTAATTAATCAAATGGCCATAAATGCATGCAATTTTAATAAAGTATGAAAATTAACATCATTCCTGACTCGATGCTCTGTTAAATGCAGAAGGGAGGATGCGCTGTATACTTTTTGTTTTTGTTTTTAATTTTTAAATTTTTAAAATTTTTATGTAGAGAAAAAAGCAAAACAAAAAAGGTAGAAATAATACAGAATTTTTTTTAAAAAGTAAGAAATCACTAGTTGATAAATTACATATTGTTATCTTAGAAGTAGTTGTTCAAGTTATAAAATCAAAGCATAAATGTGGAAAGACCACCAAACAATGACAGTACAAACTATTGTGTTTGATAAATTAACAAAAACTTAGTAGTATGGTTACCTATCTTGCACATTTAAACCCACATATGGTTATATCCTTTAGAGCACTTTCTTTCCCTTTTATTATTACAATATCTACTGTACATTCTGGATCTTATTACTCTTTTATTTGGATCTTATTACTCTTACTTTTTTTCATGTTCTATTGTTTTATTTTTATTTAATTTTCATTAATTTGGAGGTAGTAATATACAACAAAACAGGATGGAATAAAGCCAATTGAGACAGTATAGTGAAATTGGCACAGAACATCACAGCAGGTCACCAGGACAACAATAATAGGCACCATTGTATATCTCATTATCTTCAAAATAGTTGTTCTTCTATTAGGTAAGTGACTGTGGTCTGGCAAGCACCGTATACTTTTGGAGACAATATTTGCCAATCGCATGTTTTGCTAGGCACTGTCCTAAGGCAGAGTGCAGCTGTAATATTCATGGCTTGAAATTTATTCTTCACCTGGGAGTGACCTCTGTGCTGAGTTTTAACCTCACACAGCCCGTTGGCTCCGCAGTATTTCCATTTGGTTTTCTAAGAGACATTTCTCATGTCACTTGTCCAAATTTGAGATCTCAGTCTTTTCCAGCAAACTCACTTCTCTCCCAGGCAACTCCATCTCTGTAAATGACAACTGAATTAAGCCGGTCAGGTCAAGAACCTTAGACTCATCGAGGCAGCCCTATTTTTCCCAGTCCCATTCATATTCGGGCTGTCAGTGTTTCGTTTGGGCTCCACTTTGAAAAATACTCAGAATCTGACATTTTTCCCATCTTCTGTGACCATCAACAGTTCCAGCCACCACCATGTGTCTCCTGTGCTGTGGAAATAGAGCTAGTGGTTCTTCTATAGTCCTGTTGCTTACTGGAGTTAAACCATATACATCTTCTGATATTTCATGTTTCAAAAATTTACCCTTAGTGTGCCTGTGACTCAGCAGATTTTGTGCCTTTCCCATAAATACCAGAAAAATTCTTTTCTGAGTATTTTTCCCATTTTCCCACCTGGAACTTGGAGGATTTGCTGATGCTGAACTTCTAGGACCTAAAATAGTACATGGCCCAGAGAAGGAAATCAAGAAGTATGTGGGGAGTAAATGAAGCATGTACTATGTTGGCGAGTTTCTAAAAAAGTCATTGATAGCTGTTCATTTATTTACCCATTAACAAGTATGTGCTCTGAAGCTACTGGGTCAGGTACTGGGACAAGACTGTGATCACAAGGGCAAGGAGATTGTACACTTCAAGGTTTTAGTTTTGGAAGAGTAAGCATTAAATATACAAATACATTTTTAAACATACCCATAAGCTAAGTGACCACTTGCCATAACAAAGATGATGTAGTGAAATAATGAATAAGGAGGCCCATGATAGTGAATCTCAACATTGTAGCAAAATCATGACAAACGTGAATATTTTCTGATAGTGTCCATGTGAAACATAAACACATATGCACTCACACCTCTGTGGATGCAAGAGGGTGTATTAGACAGGCTTAAGAGGCACAGCCACAATAGCCCACAATGTACTTCTGTGAACTGCAGAGCCAGAAGATTGAGGAGCTGCTCAGTCCAAGAAGCTCAGAACAAGAGATGAAGGTTGTATCCCCAACCTGAGCCCGAAGCCTGAAATCTGCCTGCAGAGTCTCTGGCATGAGTTTACATTTGGAAAGGCCAAAGAAGCTGGAATTTGATGCTCATAGCAGCAAAAGCCACACCCACTCAATTAGAATGGAGTTTTTCAAGCTCAAGCCTTCTTTTCTTTCTTTCCCTTTTCATTCCACACTGGATGCATGACTATTGGATGGAACTACCCACATCAGGACAGCTTCTCCTCTCTTAGTTTGCTGGCCCGCATGCCACTCATCTCTGGAAACACCCACAGTTTACATGGACGTGTGCCTGCTAACCTCCTAGACATCTCTCAAACCAGCCAAGTTAGCAGTGGAGATTAATCATCACAATAGTGATGGGGAAAAAGCCAGGCTGCAGAAGAGCAAACGGAGAGAAGAAAATCAAGTGATTCCAGCTTGTTTTATGTGATTAAAAACAATCAATGAAACAAGGGCCAGAAGGAAAAATTGAAGCCAAGGCTCCATGAATTTTCTTGGTTGTATGTTTTTAAGGGTGCTTGTGTATTGATGGGAATAATCCACCATAGGAGAAGACATTGTGACAATAGCATCACAGGGAGTTATCTCTTGAAGCAATTACTGTCATTCTCTAAAACCAGGGTAAATAATAAGGCTTTGAGATGCTTCCACAATCCTAGCAGTCACACAAGCAGTAAAAGACAGAAACAGATTTGTAGATGGTGCCTGCCACATTTCAAAGCTGGAGAGGTGATCGTTCTGAAGTAAGACAGTGTCCTTCTGTCATTTTATTCCTTCATTTTTTGTAAGAAAAGATGTCACCTGATTATGTGTTTTACAGATTAGTCATTGATTTGGGGGAGATGTCTATGTTCATAGCTTTGAATAGTTTTATGAAAAATTTTATCATATATGTTTGCTTTGAAGTGTTAGGAGTGATAATACAAAATTACGAACTTTGGACTCTTAAGGAAGTAAATAACTAATAGGCTTCAGCTTTTCAGGGGAAGAATCAGAGGTTTGGGGTGTGATGTAGAGTGAGACACCACACAGATCCATACAGAGAGGGCAGGTGGGAACCTTCTACAGCAGAGAAGGATCTTGGCAAAGAAGGAAGGCTTTGAAAGAGACTAAGTAAACACAAGTAATGCTCACAGATTGAGTAGGTGTTTAAAAGGAAAATTGAATTCTGTGTGT
The DNA here is from genome assembly GCA_004027295.1 of Dolichotis patagonum. Lineage (NCBI taxonomy): Eukaryota > Metazoa > Chordata > Mammalia > Rodentia > Caviidae > Dolichotis > Dolichotis patagonum. The sequence goes on along the minus strand of PVJX010003579.1, from coordinate 100,860 downwards.
ACGTGCCTTTTCTAAATAACATTCAGTGATGTTTTGGCTTTGAAGGATTTTGGAGACAAGAGAAAGACAAAAATAATAGATTTTTTCCAGTTATAAATAGAAATGAATGTTGTAGATGACAATTGCCAGTAACATTTAATTAGGGATGAGAAAATTAATTTCTATTTGAATTCAAGAGTTTGTACTGCTTTAACCTTTGCTCTAACTTGGATATAATCTTGCTTGAGAACAAAAAGTAGAAAGTAAATAATATGAATTATTTCTCTAATAAAGTATTAACATTTCAATTTAAAGGAACTAATAAGGACTATTGCCTTTCTAGTCCAGATTTTCTTTTCTTTTTTTTTCTTCCTCTTATTTTTGCTTACAAATCTTCTGTAAGCCACTTAAAATAGAAACTGCCTTTCTCTGGAGGCAGATAAGCATGTTTTTAGCCAAGATTTAACCTTGACTATATAAAATCACTTTAATAACAAAAAAAGTCACCAAAAGCCAAAACATGTATGTTAACATTCTCATAAATTCTTTCAAGTAAATACCAGTAAATGTAGAAAATGATACAAACCACATTTCTAACCCTAGTTCCTCTCTTTAGAGATGTTGGTTTTCATCTGGGGGCTTTACTCATCCTACACAGTGTAGTGAATTCTTAGCTTCAGGTTTATTGCTTGCAAAGAGGGGAAGTCACCCAGCTTTATCCATTTTAGAATTTCCTGAGAATTTAAATGGTAAGGAAAAGAACATCTTCAATGGGTTACCATAGAGCTTTTCTATGTGGCTCTATTGAAGTGTCCCTCTGAAGTCTGGAGCCCCTCGGTCTGTGTCACCCAGGTGAAGGTCATGCCTTCTGCCCTTCTTTACCTGTATCTTTCCATCAAGAAAGTCATCTCAGGCTTTCTGGTTACTGCTGGGCACCCCAAATGTTCCCATTTGAGAAAGACATTCCTCTTGTAGAAATGTTGGATACATTTAAAGGAATGGATGAAATGGAACTTTTCCTCCAGGAAAACTATTTTCTGTAAACCAGAATGATCAACAGCATAAGTCTCGAAGGTGCTGTCCTGAATTGTTCTCTGAATACCAAGAGTTGGCTTCAGGAAATGCATTTTCAAGAGGCTGACATTCAAACCATGAGAGATCACTGCCCCAAACTGTGTTAAATAACCTCTCTTAGCCAACTCCCATAGCAAGGTTCTAGTTTGGTTCCACTTTTCTGTAATACAAGCATCAGCTAAGCCAATCCATTCTTAAAATTTAAATAAAACAGGTGTGAAAGGTCCCTGGCTCTTCTCAAATTTCCAGGCCTGATAATTTCCTTCTGCATTTTTGTTCTAGTTCTTCTGGGCATTTGTTTGTTTTCTTTTCATCAATCACCAGCTCTAGGTCTCTTTTTTCCTACCCTGAATTTTACAAGGTATGGAAATGGGCTGCATTGTTTTCAGTTTTTAAGTAATTCACCGGTAACGTGCATGACCGTGCATGCATGTCATGGGGGCCTTGGCATGTGAAAGGTTCCCTACTTCCTGTGAAGCATTCTTAATCATGAGACTCTCAGCCACCGCAGTGTGGCAAAGCTCATGTTGTTCTTGCTGACCGAACCACCTAAATTCCCCAGGTTTTCCATTCAGAACCATCTTGATCCGCACCAACCTTCTTCTGTCCGGTGACCCACTGACATACTCTGTTAATACCACGTATCTCTAACTCAACTCTTCACCCTTCATGGCACAGAAGGACTGGCCAAGGCTGAGACATGACAGTCTCTCCTCCTCCTCTTATCTTCTGGGCCCTGTCAGTAGAGGAGAGCAGCAGAGGGATTCATTCTCTTCCTTATACAAATGATCACAAATTAAGAGCAGAAAGTGTCTAGCCAATTTTTTGGAAGTGGAGATTTGAACCCAGGGCCTTCCCATTGAGCTACATCTCCAGTGTTTTCTTCATTTTGGGATCCTCCTCCTTTGCATTTTAGAATTTTATTTTAGACTTACAGAAAATTCATGAAGTTATAGAGAATCCCTGTAAAGTCCACCACCATTTTCTTCCATTCCTACCATAGCCACACTAACGTGGTACTTGTGTCAATCCAGTGAACCAATATCTATTCTTCATTAATCATATTTGTCCTTGGTCCAGTGTCCTGAATTTTCACTCAATGTTCTTGTTTTATTCCAGGATTCCAGCTAAGATATCATATCATTAGGACTTAGATCAATAAACTTAAAAAATAGTTCTGATATAATTCTTGATTTAGTTTCTCATAACTAAATCAGATGCAAACAAAAATGATGATGATGATGATGATGATGATGATGATGATGATAAAATTTCACAAAGCCAAAATGTGAGGTTTGGTGAGAATAGGAATCTGAGGGGGCTTTCCCGCAGGTGGGCTCTGCTCATCTGTCCCCAGGTGATGCAGTGCGCTCTGGAAAGTAGCTGGGCACTTCCCTTCCATGCTGCTAGTGGCTGTGTCAGGGCTGGAACCAGGAAGGAGATTAACTTTGGTAACTTCTGCCATTAGGAATCCTGCCCTCATGGTGTGGAAGATAGAAAGAAACCCCAACTTTCTTGCTCCTAGCGATGGATAGAGCATGTGACATGGTTTCCTCCAGTGAGACCTGGCTTGCTACTTTGGCCGGGTGGCACTGGGGCTCTGGAACGCTCTCAGGTACAAAGTAAGGAGGGGGCAGGGTTTCCCGAAGGAGCCCTTCCCTGTGGCTCCACACCTGCCTCGTTGTCCAGCTCCAAGGTTTGAGGATAGTTGGTCTGATCTAGTACCCTTTAATGAGTTATTTTTCTGTTTGACCAGTAGCAGCGTTCCACTGCTTTCAGCAAAGGTATCTGAGGAGTAGATAGTACTTTTCATGATTAATTTTCTTATCACTACACAATCAATCTCTGTCAAGTTTGATCAGATGCTAATTTGAGTGTTTCCTCCTCCTTTTGACTCTACTTAGCCTTAAAAATATACATAGTACCTCAGTTCACAAATGCTTCTGTGTGCATACAATCTGGTCCACAAACAGAAGCATTTGGCAAAAATTGCCTTCCATACATAAATTCCATACAGATGATGAACACAAATGCAAGCATCTACCCCAGAATCTTAGACTGAATTAAGTTCATGAACTGAGGTACCGCTATATGTAAGAAACAGGGAAAAACGTGCTGGTGTCTGTATTATTTTGTAGGGCTTTTATAACAAAGTACCACAAGTGGAGTGGTGTAAACAGAAGTTTGTTTCACCATCGCAGAAGCTCAAAGTCCAAGATCCAGATGTCGTCAAGGTAGTGTTCTTCTGAAGGCCACTAGGGAAAATTTGTTGTATGACTTTTTCTGTCTTCCAGGTCTTTGCTGTTAGTCCAGTCTTTGACATTTGTTGGCTTCTAGGAACAGCAACCTGATCTATGACTTCATCTTCACCTGCCTTCCAGTGTGTGTGTATGTGTGTGTGTGTGTGTGTGTGTGTACATGCACGTGAGTCTCCAAGTTATCTTTTTTCACAGGAATATTGGTCACATTGGATTAGGAGCTGTTCTAATGACCTCACTTTAGCTTGATTAACACTAAAATGACCTTATCTCCAAATAAGGTCATATTCTGAGGTCTTGGCAAGCAGAACTCCAACACAAACTTTGCTGAGACACATCTAATTTATCACAATATCCCTAAATAGGTTATCAGTGCACTGAGATCCAAATTCTGCAGCATCACCAGCACCATAGGGCAGTGGTAACCTGAAAGGGAAGGCCGACCAGTGAATCAGTACTGCCCCCTGGCCCACCCAGCCCAGACGAAATTGATTGTGACCAAAAAATCAGCTGAGGAGCCAAGAGGTTGATTGATTCTGGTTGTTAGGCATGAGTCTGAGGTCACAAAATCACACAGTCAGGCAAGTTTTGAGCAGAATGTCCCAGTTCGAAAGTCTCGGTAGATGAATCAGCTCAAGTCCTACCAAGCTACAGAAGCAGACGTGCTGCATAGCAGCAGCGAGCGTCAAGACGCGTCCCGCGTGGGTTTCCTGCCTCAGGAAGCGGGGAGCGGGTGCTGCGGGTGGTGATGACTCCAGTGCGTCTTCCAGGAGAAGAACCTGCTTCCTTCTCTCCTGGCTCCTGGCCTCTCCTTACCCTGGCAGGCACTGGCCTGTCCATGTCAACTCTTCAGTCCCTACTGCCAGTACTGTATTGTCATCTTCCGGTCCTCCCTTCTTGTGCAGGTGAGGACAGTAACCCAAATTTATTTAAGTATGTATAAAACTCTATTTCCTTTTCACTTGATTTTATTTAAATGTTGGCTTCATTAAACTATATCTTGAGGTAAAAATTTTTTTTTTTACTATTGGCTTTCCAGTTGACTCGATACAATTTATTGAAATAACCCATATTTTTCCACTGATTTCAATGCTTTCTTCATTTTATTCAAACTTCCTTTATGTTCTTTAATCTGGGTTTTTGTTCATTCATCATTTTGCCAATTTTTGTGACAATTTGTGTTTTCATGAGAGTAGGCTTATAATATGATTTAATCTGTGCCATTAAATCTGTTTTCATTGCTTCTCCATCTCAAAAGCAATTGGATTTTTTATTGTTGTATATTTATTTTTCAAGATGAACTTCAGAAAAATTGTCGATTTAAAATAGCATTGGAAATTTGGAAGCAAATTGCATTTGTACATTAAGAACAAGCCAGGTGTCATTTCTTCAGTACTGAATCTTCTGTCATTTCAGACCTCGTAAAGTGTCTTTATTTGCTCATTCTTTCATTCATCATAAGTAGATATTTTAGGTTTCATTATGAAACCTAAGCATTTTTATTAAATAACTGCATATACATGTTGATAGCGTTGCTATCACGAATGGGAATTTTTGTTCTAATTTTCTTTATTTAAATGTGAAAGTTTTTAATTTTTGTATATTAAATTTACTGAACATTACTATTGTATACAACATTAGTTCATGTTAAAGTTTCCAAAGGTGCAATAACAACATCTTCACTGTATTATAATTATCCACTTCAGTGGTAGCATCTTGGGGACATTATCATTTTCAAAGTTTAAACTTAAAAACCAGAAAATAGAAGAGGCTGATGGGGGTTGGTGATGCATCTTTGCATTATGTAACCTGCCTGGCAAGCTCACCATCCTGATTTCAATCCCAAGTACAGAAACAAAAAAAGCTGATGAGTACAACCACATGAAATAAAAATTAAAACGTAAAATAATTCTATTAACTTTGTACTAAGGACTATGACACAAAGTAAGCAATAACATTATGCCCATAGAATAATGCATAATGAATGCAAATACACAATTCCTAAAACATGAATCACAAGCAGGAAATATATAAAAAGTATTCAAAGCCAGAGTCGATGAAAAACAAAAAATAACAATATTTATATTTCAGCCCATCATAGTACCAAAGATTGGGAAGATAAGACAGAAAGGGTGGGGAGGGGAGAATGACTTTAATATAACTCTGTAAGAAACAGAAGCTGATAGAACTTTTGGAGGAGAATAACTTAGCAATAATATGCAAAATTTATATTTCATCTCTTTTACTCAGCAATTCCCTTCAAAAAATTTTGCCCAACAACATATTCAGGAAAGTGTATAGTAGCATATGCTGTATGGATGTTTACTTTTCTAATAGCTCCAACTTAAATGTCCATCCATAAGCAACTGGTTAAATTATTGATAGGACATGCAATAGCAGAATACTCTATGGTCATTTAAATAATAGTGGGAAGCTATATTTGTCCACACATATAGGCACTGAGAACATTTTATGCAGCAATAAAGTAGTAGCATGCTTATTATAATTCTATTTCTCGAAAGTTATTCATATATTTATATACCCATATAACTTTCCAAAACTGCAACTCCTGCTTAAAGTCAGTTTAATGTCTGTTCCTCAGACAAACTATCCCAACTATTTGCTGTGTCCCTTGTCTGACCCTTCAATGACCCTGCCCACTTCTGTCTTTCCTGTGCTTTGTAGCCCTGGTGTGGCCTCTCTCTCTCCAGGCCAAGTCTGTATTTATATGACGCAAGGATTGATCAGAGAATAAGGAACACAAATGTTCTAGCTAAAACAAGAAGAAAGGTCACAGGTATCTCAGACCTGTGACCATACACTTTTTTTTCTTCAGTGCCTGTGTCTGCCCTTCCCTTGGGCTGATCCATTCCTTCCTGGGTCATGGTACCCACTGGGTCTCAGTTAAAGTCTCGTTCTTCCTCAAAACCTTCTTCGACCACTACAGTTAAACTTCTCTGGTCTCTATCACAATCGCCTCCCTCCCAAAAGCCCTTGTTACAATGTTTGTTTATTCCTTTAGTGTTTCTTGTTATCCAAACTCTGGTGCTATCCTGGGCCAGACAACAAAATCAAGGACCATAAACTTTCTGATTTGTCACTAATTGGCATGTTTTAGACTGCAAATAATGACTTTCAAATGAATATATATATATATGAATATGTCAATATCTTCTGAAATGTTAATGATTGTCTCTAGACACTGAGAGCTTGGGTAATATTTAATGTCTTCCTTATATATTTCTGTAATTATATGACTGTATTTCAGATTTCTAATTCCAAAAAAATCTCCTTTCATTTATTTACTCATATATAGCAAGGATTACCAGAGATATAGAACCAGTAAGGGGTGAGATGATAGATAGATACATACATACATACATAAATACATAGATAGATACATAAATACATAGATAGATTGAACAGAATAGACAGCATAGATGGATATTATTGTAAGAATTTGGCTCATTTGATGAGGAGATAAATGAGTCCCAAGATGTGCTGTTTGCAAACTAGAGACCTGGAAAGTTGTTGGTGTGCTTCTGGTTCATCTTCAAGGGCCTGAACTTCAGAGCAACCAATGACGCAAGGATTGATCATAGAATAAGGAACACAAATGTTCTAGCTAAAACAAGAAGAAAGTTACAAATTTTTACTATTTGGATCCTCAATGAATTGGATGATACCCACTCATTGATTAGGGCAATAGATAGATGATATACAGAGAAAGAGAGAGAGAGAGATAAGAAGCAAAGAGACAGATAGAATGTGTTCCATGGGCATGCACTTGTGTGCACATGCCATTCCAAAATATCCATTTGATAACCCTTTATAGCTTAATTAACTAACACTCACAGAATAATAGTATCAGTGCATGAAATTCAAGTCTCTTACGAAAGTGCTTCAGTGCAGTGTCCTTTTCCATTGTTTCCTATTCTAGATGAGTTTGTACCAAGAGTTCACTCTGAAATTCAGTCACATTGGAAACTTCTGGTTTTAGATGCTGCCTTAAACTGATGGCCCTCTGAGCCATGGGTAACAGTTCACCCTACCTGACAGCTTAGGTGTACACAGGTAAAAATTCAGCTAACACTCTGAAGGCTTCTCACGTTTGAGGATCTAGTCTCAGGAATCAGACCAATCCCCTCTACTGCATTCTATTGATTTAGAATGAGCCACCAAAGTAAACCCAGATGCTGGGTAGAGGGCACGGAGTACAAATCCCATCTCTCAGTGACAAGACTGTCAAAGAACTTGTGAAGATGTTCTATAGTTATCCCAAGTGGCTTTCTATCCCACACCTATAACCCCCACTCCACGATTTGGGTCTTTCACATGTCAAAATTAGAAATGATTAATGCAAGAGCCAGGTTATCAGCTTACACTGAATGTGTCTGCTTGGCAAACACCTTTTCAACCTGTTAAGAAGGAAACAAACAGAAGTGAAAAACTCTAGAAGTGATAAGAATGCAGTTTTGATGGTGATAATTTGCAGCAGATATAAAAGTTGCTAATTTCTGTTTTTATCAGTGGCTGTGTGCTGCTCTTTATCAACAGAACTTATTGGTTAAGGATGTGGGGAACAATGTTTCTCCAGTGGATAAAATGATGTTGAGTCTCAAATACACTGTCTTAGTTAATTTTCTCTCATTGCTGAGACAAAATACACAACATGAAAAGTTGAGTCTATCTGCACACCTCTTATGAGGCCTCCAGGAAAGGCAGAACCCTCATGTGACTAGCTGCCAAAGCCCTACTTCCTAATGTCATCGGTTTAGTGATAAGGTCTCAGACAATATTTTGAAGGCACAAAGCCATTCAAATCAAAGCAATATTTTAAAATTCACATCCATATATTTATGCATTTAGTTGTTTGGAACTGTTCCATAAAAGCAAAATTAAAATATTTAGAAAGAGCACACAGGAATTAGCCAGCAGGAGAGCATCTTGCTCCCGGGAAGGAAACGGAGTATTAAAACCAGGAGCTCAGCTGGAACCTTAGCAGTGCAGTGTCTACAACAAAAGCTGCAAAGGCCAGGGGCCAGACATAGCCCACAGTCCCAGCCACAAGGACATGCATGTGTGTCAGAGTTACAGATAGCAGAGCAACGGGAGAGGTGGCTGCACAAGAGGAAAGAGGACTGAGCTGGGTAAAATCAGACCGTGTTGCCTAGGACTGGAACGAATGTCTAAGTGGCTTTAATCCTGCCAGCTGCTGCTCCATTAACAACTTAACTTAGGATTGAACATCATTTTATTCTCTTTAAATAAAGTTGATTTGTTCCTCTTTGTTTTATTGGTACATTTTAGATACACATAGAGAGTTTGTACCTGTCCATGATACATCTTTCTTCTTTTTCTCCTATTCCTCTCCTCACTTCAGTCCTTCATCTCTCTTTATTTACAAGAGTTTTGCTTACATTTTTCTTCTATTCTTTTTCTCTTGTCCCTTCTTTCCTTTCCCCCTTCCAATTCCCTTGTTCTTTTTCTCATTTAAACATTTTCTTCCATTTTCCTATTCTATTATACATTTTGGTCCTTTTTTACACCTTTGGTTTCTCACAACAGGGAAACCATGTGTCTTGGTTACTTTTCTGTCTTTGCTGAGGCAAAATACCTGACATTAAAATGAAGGAAGGAGAGATTTATTTAGCTCACTGTTTGTGGAGGTTTCTGTCCACAATCAGCTGGCTCCAAGGTAGGGTGACATGGTACTGGGGCAATACTTCAAGGAAGCAGCCAGCAAAAGCAGCCAGAGCTAAAGAGGAAACAGCAAGTTGCTTTTCCTCCTTTTTATTGTATACAGGTCACCCCCCACTCCAGGGCCAGTGTAGCACTCACAAAATATCCTTGCCCTCCTCTTGCAAGAGATGAGGATATTTACAAAGTAATAACCCTGTTTTACTGCTGAGTCTTTTAGCTAAACTTCTAAATTACTCAAATGGACACAGTGTATCAACCATACCAATCCACTCCTTGTCAACTTGACAAACAGACACATTTCATTCAATCTCCTGATACAAAGATATATTTATTATCATTTCACAACTTGAACAGTGTAACACAGGTTTAATAATCCTTAAGAACCAACATTAAATCTATCAACATTATATTACATTATAATCTAACATTTTTCTCTTGTACCCCCAAAGAGCCATACACGTCTCTTTATGTAAGGCATTTAGTACATCTTCAAGAATTACCAAAGTCCTAAAAGTTTCAGCATTGATGAAAAGTTCAAGTCCCAAGTCCTCTTCAAGAAGTGAGACAACCTTAGCTGCAAGTACCTATATAAATGAAAACAAAGTAAAACACTTGCAACATGCAATAGCACAAGATAAATATTCCCATTGCAAAAGTTACAAACAAGAAGGTACAAAGGATTGGGACCAAAGCAAGTCCAAAATCCATCAGGGCAAATGCTATGTCCTGTAGTTCCACATACAGCATCTAAAGCAATCTGTAGCAAATTGTGAGCTCCAAAGGGCTGTGTGGTTCCACCCCTATTGCACTTCTGGTGGTTATAGCTACCACAGCTTCTCTTTTAGGCCCGCTTTGCTCTCGCCTTGTAGCTTTCTTTAGACAGTTCACATTCCTGGCTTTTCCAAAATTCTGGAGTCTTCACTGCACATTTGGCTTCACACACTGCCCTCTCAGGCCTTCTGAAATTAGGGCAGCAGCCTTTGAATCTCAGAACTCTTGCATTCTGTATGCCCCTAAAACCAGCGCCATGTGGATGATGGTAAGGTCTGCTGCCAGCTGACGTGGTAGCCAGGTTGTCCTATCTTTTGACTATAGGGGTTGAGTATCTGGATCACTGGGCACTCTGAATCCAATTCTGAGAAACAGTTTTCTTATGATGCTCCATTCTGGAACATGGTGCTCTGCAGTTTTTGTCTTAAAGTAAAGTCTTTTACTTTTACAGGCTTGAGGCTACAAAGATTTGAGACTTGTTGCTTTTTGTGATGCCTTCAAACTATGTTTTTTATTCTTCTGTTCCTTTTCTGTAATCAACATTTCCTTAGCTCTATCTTTGTAGTCTATAGCTTTATGGAGCTTCCTTGCTGGCCAAACTAACAATGTTTTAAATCAGCCTGCTGGTCTTTTTGCTCTTGATTCTGTGTGCACTTAAAACTATAAATCTGTCTAAAAGCCCCCAACAACAGCAATGACACAGCCTCAACATTTCACTGCCTTGAAATTTCTTCTGCCAGATTAATTAGCCCACTGTTCTTAATCTTATTCTCAGGCAAAGTCTCTGAACATGAGCAAAATGCAGACAAATTTTCTGCCAAGCCAAAACACACATCATCTGGAATCTAGCACTGAATGCAGTTCTTCCTAGAAGAAGCCTAAACTACTCAAGTTGATACAGTGTATCGACCATAACACCATGGAATATTTGAACATGTACAGTTGATTTATTTCACTTACAAGTATGGTATCAAGGTGCATCCATTTAGCTAGAAATGTCTCATATTTATCCTTCTTTGTGCCAGAGTGGTACTCCATTGTATATAAAAAGAAAACAAGTCCTCTTCATCTGTTCATCAACTGATAGACATTTGGGTTGTTTCTAAGACTTAGCTTATACAAACTGTGTCACTATGAACATGGATGTGCATATATCACTTGGAAAAATACCAAGAAGGGTAAGGCTGGGTCAAATGGAGCCTCTGGTTTTAGTTTTTTGAGGAATGTCCACACTGATTTCCGCAGTGGTTGCATCAATCTCCACTCTCACCAACAGTGGACAAAGGTTCCTTTCTCCCCACAACCCTGCCAGCATTTGGTATTGGTTGATTGCTTGACAATGCCATTCTTTATGGAGTGAGATTGAATTTCAGCACTGTTGTAATTTGCATCTCTCAAATGACTAACGATGCTGAACGTTTTTTCATATATTTATTTGTCTTTTCCACTTCTTCATCTGCAACATGTCTATTCAATTTAGATGCCCATTTTTGGATTGAATTTTTAAATTTGGGGTTTTTTAGTTCCTGATATATTCTAGAGATTAGTTCTTTGAGGTATAGCTGTCAAAAAAAATTTTTCCACAGTTCTGGTTGTCTCTTCAGTTTGTTGGTGGTTTCTTTTGCTGTGCAAAGGATTTTTAATAAGATGAGATCCCACTTGTTGATTTTTTGTGATATTTTCTTTCTGACTGGAATTTTGTTCATAAAGTCTTTGCCTACATCAATACCTTCAAGAGTTCTACCTATTCTATTTTCCAGCAGCTTTAGTATTTCTGATTTAATATTAAGATCTTTCATCCATTTTGATTTTAGTTTAGTGCATCGTGAAATATATGGGTCTAGTTTTTATCTTCAGCATGTGGAAAGCCAGTTTTCCCAGCACCATTTATTAAAAAGGTTATCCTTCTTCCAGTGAATGTGTTTGGGTCCTTTGTCAAAGATATGGTGGCTCAGTGTGCTTGAAGTTGTTTCTGAATCTTGTAATCTGTTCCATTTAGCCTCAGATTTGTTTTTGGTGGGTTTTGTTGTGTTTCGTTGACAGTACTATACAGTTTTTATTGTAGTAGTTTTGTAGTATAATTTCAAGTTGGGAATTGTTATGTTCCCTCCATTACCTTTGTTGTCCACAATTGCTTTTGCTATTCAGGTCTTAATAATGATTTGTTAATCTTATAACCAAAAAAGAAATGTTTATACCTTTATACATCTCCCCAGTTAATAAGTTGAACATAGGAAAAATGAAGCATGTATTAGGTCTAGGTTCTTGCCTAGGTGATAGAGTTAGAGTAATAAATCTCTGTGCTTCATTTAGGAGGCCTACTGTGTTCCAGGCATAGTGTCAGTGCACAAAATTTGTTTTATTTGATCTTCTGACTTACTGTTTGTGCTAGGTGCTGTCTTTTGAATTTGCATTAAAAAGCTGGCCTTGAGACAGATTAGGCAATATGTCTAAGGTTGCGTGGCATGGATGATATGGAATACAGGAAAACCTGGCCTATTCTGGTGCCTCGGGGATCTGTGTTCCAACTGCCACCCACCATACATGTTCTTTGGCATCTGACGGCAAAGCTTGGATCAGTTCGTGTGTACAGAAGGATACAAGGAGATAGATGCTATTTTCTTTCCTCTATTTGTTTTTAAATTTCAGCATTACAGAGTGAGAAGAACATCCATCCAAGTTGGAGTTCTGGCTTCCTCATACATTGGCAGCAAGTCTTTGGGTAAACAGCTCATCTTGGTTTGTTGTGCCCATTTATTCATCTTTAATGTGAAAATAATAACCCTCACTCTAGTATCACCAGATTACTGTGAGCTTAACGTAAACTATTACGCAGGAATGTTTGTTGAAACCTTTTGATCCCAAACATCTCATGATTGGCATGCTGCCTTCCACAGCCATGCAAATGATAGTTAGATCCATTTCTGGATCCCAGTGATGGTCATTTTCAAAAGATGCATTTTTCATTGCAGAATAAAGGGTTAACAAGAGGATGTCTAGTGCATTTTGTATATTCATGAGCTTTCAAGAAGTAGTTTCCTTTTTGGTATTTTCCAACATTGAGATTCTTTGACATTCCATCAGGGCACACACTGACATGCTTCCTGTACTCTCGGCTAACTTGACGAGAAGGAGAAGGTGCTTACCCTTTGCCTTCTGCATTATGGATCCAAACCTAGACTCGTAGATTCAGACCTACTGAACCTATTAACAAAAGGAACCCTTCTGTCATTGTTGGCTTTGGTGACTGCAAAAATGAACCTTCTCTTTCATCATTCACTTATTTGTTCATTATAAGGTCAGTAGTCACTGAGTACTTAAGAACTGGATTTAAGATATACACATAATAAAAAACAAAATTTCAACAATGAAGATAAATGAAGTGTAATCTCTAAATGGAGTTCAGTTCTCCAAGTAGTGCAGGACATATACATTGTAAGCAAAGGATTACAAACAAGAAAAACTGTTGGGAGGTGAGAGATACTCTTGGAATCCCCACATTGCCTTTTGAAGTTGAGATGTACCAGGATGAGTTTGGGTCTTATTGGATACAGAGAATTCAGGCCACAAGCGAGAAATAATATACATCTACCCCAATCCTAGGAGTCTGAAAACTCTAAAGTAGTGTGTCTGCTTGATGTACTCTCACAGTGGAGTAGTTAAGCCTCTGAAGCACTTTTTTATAACTCCATTTATAGGAGATCTGAACTCATTACCTAAACATCTCCTAAGGGTCCCATTTATAACTTCAAAGAACAAGACTTCAGGGTCTGAATTTTCACAGGACTATATTCAGACCATAACACATAAGAAAAGGGGTGCATACTAAGAGCCTGGCCTTTGTTATGCATGACCTGAGGTCCTGATGTGCATGCGCCTATCGGTAAGAAGCTTGTTGTACTGATCTAAAAATTTGGGAAGAGATTCATTGAAAATGCTTCAAGAATCAAATGGAAGCCACCATTTGCACAGGGTTTTGATAGCACTTGCAATAGATTATGATCACAATGATGTGAAGGAGTTTACATAGTAAAACATTCCTGTTAGAGAAGGAGGGGTCTAACAGCCTGAGAAAGTGGGTACCATATCACAAATGGGTCACTGAAGTGGGGAATTGTAGTCTGGGTATCCACTGTCCCTTGTCTATTTCTGAGATTATCTGGGTCCTGAACCACAGCAATGAGATAGAAGCATGAAGAAAGAGACAGTGGTCACCTCTACTCTTGCCCTGGGATAATGGTAAAGAATAGAAACTTTTATTTCAAATTTCCCCAAGAAAATGAAAATTAAGCTACTACTGAAGTATAATCCGAAGAAATTTAAATCAGTATCTCCAAGAGATGTCTGCATTCCCATGTCCATTGTGGCATAATTCAGAAAATCCAGGATAAAGAATCAAGTGGCATCTATTAATAAATAACTACATAAAGAAAGGTAGTTAATATACAGAATAGAATGCTGTTCAGTTTATAAAAAGAAGAAAATCCTGCTGTCTGTGAAAACATGGCTAAACCTGTTAAAGAAAATAAGACGAACCCAGAAGAACAAATAGTGGTTAAACTTACCTGTACATAGAATCTAAAAACATCAAGTTCATAGAAGCAAATGATACACAATGGTTGCCTGAGGTTTAAAGGAGGGAAATGGGGAAATGTCGGTCACAGGGTAAAAAGTTTCAGTCATAAAAGGAATATTTTGTGGAGAATTTGATGCTTAGCATCATGATTAGGTTTAATAATACTGGATGTACACTTGAAATTTGCTAAGAGTGTATCTTATGTACTTTTCCTCTACACACACGCAGAAATAATAACTGCAAGATCATGAACATGGTAGTTATCTTGATTGTGGTAAGTGCTTCACAGTGTATAGCTGTATTAAAGTGCTGTGTCATACGCTGTAAATATATTTATTTTTACACGTCAAGCATACCACAAGAAAGTTGGAAAAAAGCTATCATTCAAGCACAAAAACTCGGAGATTCCTGGAAAGATGCAATAGGATGAAATGCAACAAAGTCGGGCAAATTATTATCTGATCTACTGATAACAGATGACAGAGAGGAAAGGTAAGCATCTTGAACTAGAACTTGCTTTATTGATGTTTCCTGGGAAGGAGGTAATGATAAAAGAGTTGGGGCTTTGCTCATGCTGAATTTTGAAGATCACTGTGGCAATGTTGGGACATGGAACTTTTTAGAGGTGATTCCACCATGAGGGAAGCACCCTCATGAATGGATTGGTGAAGTTCTCACAGGACTGGATCAGTTATCACAGAAGCAGGTTGTTAGAAAACATGGCTGCTCTTGGATTTTGCCTTTTACACACAAACTCACATGCACAGACACATACACTCCCACGCAACATTTGTCCTGCTTTTCAACGGGGCTCAAAGCAGCAAAAGGCTCTCAGAAGATGAGCAGATGTGAGCATCAGGCCAGAAGCCCTCCCAACTTTAATATACTGAGCAAAAATAAGCTTTCCTCCTTCATATGTTACCCTGTCTCACATATGCTGTTACAGCAACAAAAAATGGATAAAAGCAGGACACAAAGGACATTTCTTGTCAAATCATAGGCACACCCAAGAGCCTAGAGACCTTTCATGTGACCCAGAAAAGGAAATAAGGAAGAGACATGGAGTCAGCCTGGGTCTGAACCACCGAGCTGGAGTCATCAAAACCAGGAGATACAAGAGTATAGACTTAGTCATTAGAAAATTTGGCAAATAAACAAGGCACTTAAAATTGTCAGCCAATTCTCCTTAAATCTGATACTAGAAATGCACAGAATGAAGTGGAGTTTGACTTCAGACAAAGACTGGGTGGAGTCGTTTCACAGAAAAGTGTTGCAATGAACCTGAATCTTTCTAGAAGCTACATAAGATATCTGTGTGACTGTTCCTATCCTAAACATGCCTCAGAGAAGTGTCTAGATGGATTGGGGCTAGAAAAACTGCACCAACACGTAAGCCACAAAGGGGACAGAAGGAGAACCACCATGTTCTTCAGAGACCAAGGAGAAAGGAACTCAGTGATGATTCCAGGACTCTGGAGGTGGTGGTACCTGCCTGCCATCTGGAGGGAGCTGGGGTGCACCAGCCACCTCTGGGGTGCCTGCTATTAACCACACAGCACAGAGATACACAGGAAGCCTCAAATATTCCTGAAAATATTGCCTTGGGTAACATGCTCTGCCCTGGGTAGTGCAGAGCTGCCATTTAGCCTCAGCCTTGGTTTCCTGATATGTAAGAAAGACAATGGCTTCTTTCTTATAAGAATGAAAAGAATGGTAAAGGAGAAAAATGAAATCTATCTCCAGAAAGATTCACGGGAGTCCCTGGTTTGTTCACGGAAGTTCTCTGTGTTGTTGCCTCTTTCTGCAGTGCCAAGCTAAGTAGGGTTGGTGGCATCAGGGAATACAGTGCTGAGAATCTCAGTCCACGCTACTCGGGGACCAGCTACTGCTCCAGGGCTCTGTAGTGTGACACACTCACCCCAGGCCTTCCTGGATGGAACAGCTCCGCCACAAGGATCTGAGTGTGCCCAGGGCCCTGGAGCCCAGAGGATGACTTCACATGAAAGAGCTGGACTAGAGCAGCTCTTTCATGTTCCACATAAAAATATAATGATTTGTATAAACATCTTTTCCATCACAATATTACCAGATTGCAGGATTTCATTTGCATACCCCTGATGATCTCATTATATACGGTTTTATTTCACCCGTTCTGTCTGTCCCCAGTTAATTGGGTCCTGTGGTGTGAAGCTGCCTGAAAAGGCATCTTCCAATCCTGGATTTTAGATTTTGACTTACAAGTGAGTTGGTGCTGATAAAGTGATGTTATATGCAAATAGGACGCGCAAGAGGCTTCCTGGAGGCCTTATCTCTTTCCTTAATATCTTTTAAGTCAATCTTTCGAGGTTTTATCTAGCTATGCACAACAATGCTTAAAAACAGCGAGCCTAAAGCCACCTCCTGTCTTCATTAAATTGATTTAATTTCAATTTCCCCATCAAGATGCTCTGTCCCAGGGAACATTTGGCCTCATCGCCTTTTTATTTCCAGCCGTCAGCTTGAAAAATGGTGGCTGCCTATCTGCCTTCCCCATCTTGCAGCACCTGCAGAATTAGCTCCTGAGCTTCCTTTGTGCAGAAGAGTCCCCATCACCTTCCACCGGAGCTGCTGAGCCTGCACGTTTGGATCTGCAGATGGCTGGCAGAACCATCGATGGAAGGCCACACTTGCTGAGGGGACACTTGTGGCATGTGCACTCCAGGCACCTTTGCTGGACTAGTGCTGCTGTGTGGGAGCAGCTCAGAGGAAAAGGCCACACAGAGGAGGAGACAGCGGGGAGGAAGGAGCAGAGAGCAACAAGGACACGTGCCGTCTCTCTCCAGCCCGTGCTTTGTTTGATCAATGAAAGCACAGACTCTCCCAGTTCCCGGGTCTCTAAACATTCCCTGTCTTACTGTATTTTAGTTCTCAAGAAAATGTTCTGTCCAAGGTTGCTGAAGCTTCCTCTTTTCAGTTCTAATGCTTCTCCTCTTCTCAGACCTGCTGTGCAGCCTGCATGATCAGCTCACCTCCCTCTATCTTCCTCTGCCATCCTACATTCCCAACGCATTCACTTACACACACACACACACACACACACACACACCTGCATGTAGTCCCCCCCACGCAGGCCCCACAGAGCTGCAGGTACTGACTCGCCTGTCTTTTCTACCTGAAGTCAGACCCTCTAACTTCTCCCTCTCTGCGCTGCATGGCAGGGCTCTGGTGAAAAGGGAAGGGATGCTTGGGTAGTGACCGGCAGCACAGTGACCCTGGTCTCTTCTCATTAATGACAAAGGGCTGCAGCGAGGTTCCCCAGGGAGGACGGGTGGCACTTGGGGCCACACGGTGCCCCTCAGATGCCCTTGGATCTCCATCATCCAGAGTCCGTTCCTGGCAGTTTGGAGATCTCAAGTTCTGTTAACTAAGTGAACGAATATTTGAACAAAAAGATAAAGAAATGAATGGTTTTTATGAACATGCTATTTGATCAATAAGACTATCAAAGAGGAACTAGGACTACTTTTTGGATAAACACCAATTGGAAAACACATAGGTTAATAAAAATTCTGGGAATGCAAATATTTCAAAGTACAATAAGTTTTTTTTTTAAAAAAAGGAACATGTCTAAGCTTCAGTTAAGGAACTTGTATGTAATTCTGAACAAGTGCATGAGGGCATTGTTTCCAATCCATAAAGAAAATAAAGCATCTTTGCATTCAAATTTCTCTCTAGAGCCAGACCCTCAGCCTCACCCTGTCCATATGTAGCATGAGGATAGCAGTCAACACAGGAAATGTGTTCTGCGTGGACACATTGCTGCTGCCCTTAGCACACAGGTGTACGGAGGCGTGGATAACTTGGTTCACGTGGCACTGAAGAATCACAGTAAGGAAAGCAACAGTGAGCCTGAGATGCACTTCCAAAAGCCTTCTGGTAGACCGCCAGTAACCAGTTTCCACAGGACACTGATGGGAACATATTGTTCTGATTATTACATAAAGCCTCTACTTTCCATGAGGCAATTAAGCAAAAATACTAGGAGCTACCTCTATTTGAATTGCTTTTCTCTCCTAAGGTACACGTTCAACTAGCGCTAGAAATAAATCAAAATGCAACTTTCTGCTGAAAATATAGGAGCATATTTATCTAGTGAAATGGATGTCCTTTAGCAAAGATGATTGGAAAGCTTTTGTGTATTTCTGAGCCATTTCTGTTCCAGATTTTTTTTTTCCTTTTTGGCCAAACTTTGGTCAATAAAAGCCAGCTATTGGCTTTTCAATTATTTTTCAATGTTTTATGGGGTTTCAGTAAACATATTTATTGAGCACAAAGTGTTTCAATGTGTTCAGTCAGTCATTCGGCAATTATTTTTGAGACTTTTCTATATTCCAGCCACATTGTTAGGCATTTGAGATATTACAATAAGCAAAAATGTGTGTTTTGGATCCTAAAAAAGCTTTTAGAAAAATGAGGGGTGAATGATAAGAGTATACATGTATCAAAATATAATCACTCAGTTGACTGACTAAATAACCATCATGATACGCTGCAGAGGTCATTGCCATGGTAGATGATGGGGGCTCGGCTAACCCTCCAGCCTGGAGTTTCTCCTCCGAGATGATACAGGTTTTCTGGGAGCTAAAGGAGCAATAGCTTCAGTTGGCAACATGGCATTGAAAGAGTATTCCAGGTTGGGGGGCAGCATATGTGAATGCTTCCAGGTAGGAAGGAGTTTTACTCCATTTGTTCATCCACATATTTGCATACCCAGTATTTGCACCTGATGCATTTTCCACTGAGATCTTCAGGGTCATCAACTGGTGAGGCAAAGAAAGAGTCTAGAATCATCTCCAGCTTTGGAAGCATCAGGAGCCAGTAGAGGAAACCAAGAAAGCAGGTAAGTTTCCAGTCTCAGGACCATCATCCAAATCAGGGTGCAGTGCTGGAACACAGAGTCTAGAAACTTATACAAGCTTGTATGATGGTGTCTCCTTACATCAGCCAGTTTCCAGTATTTAAAGACATTGATTCCATCAGTACCCCTGCTCTACAGAGTGGTTGCTGAGAGTTTCCATGGAAGAATCTTAAAGCAATCAGTGAACTGCTCCTACTCAGGTAAGCAGGCATAATTGCAATATGCCGAAGCAGAGTACGTCTCAGTGTGGCTGGTCCTCACTTAGGTGCTGAGGAACCCTGAGGTCCCGAAAGAGATGAATCCTTAATAGAGCTACTTTACCAAGCAGTTCTGGTGTTGGTTTTCTGATGGGTCCCTCAATGAGGCATTAATCTTAGAGCACTTGCTTCTCACCCACCTGGCCTAGTCTTCAAGTCGGCTTACTCTGCCTGTTGAGAAGTTGACGCTAAGTGCAGCAGCAATCCCATGAGCTTCTATGATAAAGACTGAGACGCAATCCAACTCTGCCTGGGAAAGGTGTAAGGATTCAAAGGTGGTCATGCCTGCCAGCCACGCTGCCCATCACACCCCTGCCTTCATGGCCCTGCACACGTGGGCTGCAGGTTTCTTTGAGGATGCACACACAGAGCTACCTGGAAAACTTTTCCTCTTTCACTATACTGAGCTCCCAGAACTTGTCCTGAAGACATGGACCCCACAGGAGCCATCATGTTTATTGTTAAGTCAGAAGAGAAAACTAGAATGCATGATGAGCTTAAGTGTTCACAGCAATGTAACAAGGGAGGTATTTTAACTACCCTCATTCTAGAGATCACTGAGTCAGGGAAGGGGACCTGGCTCCAATGCATGCCTTCTTAACATCCCTACTGTGTTGCAGGCAGACAGAATGCGAAGAAGTATCTGCGGCTGACCGTTGAACTCTGGCATGGGTGAGGTTGAATTGTGGGCCTCATATAGTTATCACGAGGTAGCAAGGAACAGTCCCTTAAGCTGATGTAGGGAAGAAGGGAATCAATTCATCCCCTTCAAGGATGAATTTGAGTCACAGGAAAAGCCTGCAGCTCACAGAAACCCTGCCGAGGAACTGTAATCAGCCTCACCAAAACCACACATGGGAGAGCATGTGTTCGGATTCACAGTGGCTGCCAGATATCAGTAAAGAGATGTACAGATCTACGCCCACCAGCTGGGTTACTGAGACTATCTCACATCTTCCCTGTGTCTTAGCTGTATACTCATTACTAAGCTCCGTATTCATGACTTAGCTCCATATTCATGACTTAGCTCTGTAGAGCTTGCTTAGCCCCTGACTCTCCTTACCTCCCCTGTGTGCTCATTACCATTGTTTATAGGGTTGTGCTCAGTGCTGCTTCTGCTTGTTCTCCCCTTCTGATCACTCTGAACTCTAACCCTAGGTCTACACTGCAGCAGTCCTTTGGTGTTAATGCCCACTGCACATCCCCTGGCCCCAGGCCATGTGTGCCTTACCTGAAGGCTGACAGCACCACACACACACACACACACACACACACACACACACACACACACACCAGAATCTTTCTATCTGCTCGAGAGCCTTTGCCAAATGGTTGCTCATTCAGCCAAACTGCAGCGCACCCTAAGGGGCTATAATACCCTCAGGGACATCATGGAGAGTGGGGTGATTGGGACTTAGGAGACACACTGACCAGTCTCTTCAGGAAGGATGAGGCACATTCCTTGGAAGGCACCCAGGAGGGGTGGGCAGGTGAGAGCATTCAGGATAGAACAGCATGCACCCAGAAGCCAGCAGAAGAGAAATGAAAGTTAATTACACATTTACCCAGGGCCAGGATTTTTACAGAGGCCAGGTGGAGGGTTTTATGAACATTATGCAGATTAGAAAACAAGGCTGCAGCCCCCACAGCCCAAATTTGAGAAGACGCAGATGTAGTTGTTTCAAGTTGGTTTCATTTTCTGTAATACAGATGTGGAGCATGAGGCAAGGTCAGTATGACAGGGACTCCATAGGCGTGGAGATTTATTAGATTGAAGCTAATGCCTGGCATTGTCTTTGACTGAAAATGAGCCGGGGAGTGAGCTGGTCCCCAGGAATCTAATCTGCCCCTCCGTGGATGGCACACACCAGCTTTGCTGCGTTCTCCTCTAAAAGGCAGCCCTGAAGCCTTCACATGGAATCAGCACAGCCCTACCCTAGATCTGTCATTACGCTACAATTGCATGTCAAGAAAATGGTGTAAAACTAATAATTTTTGCTTGAAGAGTGCTCATAACTTTAAGGAAAGAACAACAACTAAAAAATGCTTAGCATCCACTTTAAGTTTGAAGGTTTAAGCTTTGAAAAAGAGTTACAAAAATGAGGCAAATTTTTGCCTGGTGGAGAAAACAGGTGATGTCTGTGTGTTCCATCTATTCCCATCACAGATCTCTTAGACTTAAGATATTTCTCCAGATATTTAGATAGCCAGGCAGTTTACATATCTATCCATTAAAATATGCATATAGCACTTCCCAATCTCACCTGATTGCCTTAACTTTAAGAAAATCTACTCAGACAAGATCTGAAATGCTTCTTTCTTAAGAAAAGGTGTCACTTGCAGCACAATTAATATTTTTCATTAACATCCCACTCATTATGTAGTGCACATACCAAACCCAAAGCCTCTCTAGCTATTTTATGGAACAATTGAAAAACTTGATGGTGTTAGGCAACTTACCACTGTGGGGACCAACAGAAACAGCACATAAAAGTTGGGTGTCTTTTTACTTTTAGCTTATCTTCTTTTGTTTTTTAAAAGAACCAAATAAATGACTAGGCGGTGTTACTATCCCTATTGTTTTAAGTGAAAGAAAAATCAAAACCCAAAGAAGTGAAGAAAATAGCAAGAATGTTTGTTCTGTGTAGGAGCCAATGTGATTAAGAAAGCTAATTGGACTTCTTTTTCTTCTCTTGGCAATGTTTCTGGGGACCTGTAATGTGGTTTGGTGGGACCAGTGGAGAGAGAATCCTGGTGAGATCTGAGCACAGATCAGAGGGCACTAAATGATGTCCAGATGTCTGTGAGCTTGTGTGGCCATGTGAGGGGACAGTACCATCCCTTTGATGGCACTGCATTCACATTCTCTAAGCTCTCTGCTATGACAAAGGCTTTCACATACATGCCACACACTTACACCTACACATTGATATGCACATAATTCTTAAAAGTGAGGATTCTTTGTGGCCCAGCACTTAGAAAGCTTTATCAGAAATGACCCACTCTCGTGTGCAGGATGCCTGCTCTGCATAATGTGTTTGGATTTACATTTTTAGCATTTTAGTTTGATTGACATATATGAATTGTATGTTTTAATGGAGGCCAGTGATACTGCAATACACACATGTTGCATGCAGTGAACAGTGTGTCATTTCACTTTGGTTTTACTTATTCTCACAGCAACCCCATGAGGGAGTGATTTTGTTGCTATTTTATAGATGCAGAGTCTGGGGTTTTGAGAACTAGCTTGCCTGTGGTACCCAGGTAAGAGGCCGCAGAGTTGCTATTTCTACACAGGACTGCCTACACCCAAAGCCAGAGCTTTCTCCCTTCCACCCAGCAGATGCTCTCAATGGGCTGGTGCTAACTGTATGCATCAGCTTTCACTACTGTGCAACATACCAACACCCACAGCTTAAAGGAAGAGAATGTCTTGGTTACTTTTCTCTCATTGCTGAGATAAAATACTTGACGCCCAAAATGAAGGAAGGAAAGGTTTATTTCACTTACCATTTCCGAGATTTCAGTTCATACACAGCTGGCTCCAAGGCAGGGTGGCTTGGCTGAGGGGCAACATGGAGTTTGCAGCAGATACCAGAAGCAAAAAGGACAAAAAGGGAAGAGCACACCTCCTCCCCTCCCTTATAGTGTATGCTGGTCACCACCCCTGGGCGGGTGCAGCTCTCACTGCCAGTCCCAGCACTAGACAACAAACTAATCACAAATGCTAGACTCAGCCACCTTAGAAAGCCCTGCCCTCATGATTGCATGAGACTGTGGGGGACATTTAGATACAAACCATAATGATTTGACTGATGATTTCAAGGGATTCAGTGCATGGGTGAGACGGGCATTAGGTACCTCACGAGAAGGGTCTAGCAGATATATTAGAAATCAGTAATCATATCAAGATAAGTCAACCACTGTTATCAGATGGAAAATTCTAGGACCTCACTGCTGCACAGAGTTAGCCACTTTCTGAGCTCTTCCAGAAATAACCTGGCTGCAGGGCCACGCCGTGCTGAGGTCTTGCCAACCCCAGTGGGTGTCCGGTGGGAGTGAACCACGTCTGCCTCAGAAGCACTGAGGTGATGTGGTTTTCTTCTGGGAAATTGTCACCATGTTGAAAAGAAGGGTGGAGAGTTGCACAGAATCCATGACTCCAACACAGAAAAAGTCCTCCTTGACTGATTCAGGTGATTCAATGTCACGAGAAAGCCTAGTCCAGTCACAGCAACCACTGCTGAGGAGGAAGGACCCCGCGGCCAGGCCACCTCCTCCCCCG
This sequence comes from Dolichotis patagonum, assembly GCA_004027295.1. NCBI lineage: Eukaryota > Metazoa > Chordata > Mammalia > Rodentia > Caviidae > Dolichotis > Dolichotis patagonum. Next base: position 77,060 of record PVJX010003579.1, on the reverse strand, counting down.
TACCCTAGACTCTGTGTAGTGGGCACTATCTACTGTATAACATGTCTCGTCTTCCTTCAAAACACAGTGCTTTGGAAAGTACTACCAGCCTCATTTACAGATAAAACTAATACTGAAGCTTAGCAAAGTTTAGTAACTTTCCCAAGGTTGTGCAGATAGAGGCTGAGATAAAAATTACATTCCCCATCTGCCTTTCTCCAAACGCTCTATTTTCACTAGTGGGAAGAGGATCTCATTAGTTAATGACATTTTCCTTACTCTCTTCCAAGCAAGCTCCCATCACATGTAGCTCAAGTTCCCAACGAGGTTCTGCAACCTACTTGCTAAAAATGTGGACTTCCTGTTTCCTGAGAGCATATGAATACTTTAACGTGTAGTTATTCTCCTTTGCAGGAGTGTGGTTCCATTCCCAGGGCTCGAGGCCCTGTTGGGTGGAGCAAAGCAACCCTAGCATGTACCCCTGCAGGTGAGCAGCAGGATTGATGCTATCACCAAAACTGAGGTTGGGCAGGAATGACACAGGCAGGCACAAAGGTAGTCTTTAGGAAAGTTCCACACTCCACTATGGTGAAAGTGACTTTGAGGACCAACTGGTTGCTAGGCCGTGCACATACCAGAGTCCAGGGGTGTGAGCATCAGTGAGCCCTGAATGCCGCCTTAGAGAAACAAATGTGTAAATTAATGTTGGCAAAGCCCAGTGCTTGTGGCATGGCCAGGTTCTATGCAGGATGTAGCAAGAATACAAAGCACAAGTGTCATTAATTTTGAAGTGGACAGAAGATGGCACCCAAGCCAAGCCCCGGAAGATGAGAAGGAATTTCTCACTTGGAGAAGAGGACCCAGGAAGTTGGACCAGGATGAATAAAGCCATGATAAACACAGTCAGCATTCTACTGCTGAACCAGGCAGGCAGAAGACAGAAAAACGACCCTCCCAGCTTAACCCAGGGCAAATTTCCTTGGTAACATTCGTGTTTATCTTGTCCTATTTTAGTTAATTGATTAATCAATCTTTTATGGATTTATTGTTCTTTTAGTAATGTGTTTTATTCTTTATAAGGAAAAGGGCATATATCTTGCTCATGTCTGTTTCATTATAACGCAAGAAGAGAGCTTGGCATACCACAGTGCTAAATAAATGCTGGAGGAATTGAAATGAAAGATGGCTTTCACTGAGTATAGGCCAGGGGTTTTAAGACTGCTGCTTTCCTTAGTTTGCACTACACCCCAAGACTTATCTGATTATTTAGTTCTTTATAAATAAGTGAGCTGAAACTCAGAGATGACCAACAACCACCCTAGAGCCACAAATGCTATACACTTTGCTCTCTCATACAAATGGTGGACTCAGCCCTGATAGTGGCTGTGTCTGTAAATACTTTATGGGCAACATCAGCTTAGCAAGCCCGGGTTCAGTATCATACTCCACACCCTGATAAGCAAATTCACTGAAGTAAGAAATCAGCCACAAATGAAACTTTGAAACCAAAATAAATCAAAATAAAGTATATGCCATAGCCTTTGTGTCTCCTTGAGGAAAACTTCTCAGGATGGTTCTCCTCGGCTGTAAAAAAAACCAAAAAACCAAAAAAACAAAAAAACATGATATTAGGTGAGCAAACTGTAGGAAAATTAGCTATAGATGCATCTATCCAAGTATTAGATGTAAAATACAATTAGTATAATTCAATTTACATCTGCAAAATGGGGTAGGAAGGGATTTTTGTTCCTGGGGTGCTCACATGCTCAGTGCTCAGTGCATTTGGCGTGTTGCATTGTGTAAGTGCCATGCTGGGTGCTGGGCTTTGCTCAGCACACTCTGTTACATGTGCTGCTGAACTCATGGGGCCAAGGGCAATGATACGGAGATGAGCAAGGGCACAAAATGGAAGACTCACACACAAAAAATGACAACTGCTATACAAAGAAAGGACATTGGATGAGGGGTAGATGAAGGAACATTTACAAAGAAGTTGATTGATAAAAAGAATTGGAGTTGAAGGACGAATAAGTGTTTGCAGGACCAGCAGCAGACTCCAGATCTGCTTACTTAGTTTAACTTTTCTCTTTTGTAATTCCACCTGCAATCCATTCATTGTTTTTAATATCTGAGGATCACTAAAGCCCAACAAACTCCCAAGCATGTCTGAGATATACAATGGATGTGATCCCCCCACCCCCATCAAAGACTGTTGAGTCTAATGGTGTTGTGTAATGGTGTTGAGGTGTTGGCAGCCTTCTGGGATGGGACCTGTGGGAGATGATGGATCCTGGATCAGTCCCCCTGGGAGTGATTAGTGCCCTTGCCACAGGAGTGCCTTAGGTATCCTGTGAGTAGATCAGCTGGAGGAGGGCAGGGTGTGTACAGCTATCCCCTACACCCACCAACACACACACACACACACACACACACACACACACACACACATGTGCTTGGACTCTCCTGCATGTAGCCAGTTTCCTCCCCATTTCCCCCACGTTGTGACTCAGCAGAAAGTGACCTCACCAGCACCAGCACCAAGCAGTTTGGACTCCAGAGACAACAGCTACATCTGTCACTACACCCCTTGGTTTCTGTACCTTACCAGCATCAGATACTCTGTTATAACAAAAAAAAAGAGAGAAGAGACTGAGTCTCTAACCCAGAGTATTACAATATGTAACACATATGACAAGTCTTTAGGAAGTCTTCCTTAAATCTGTCCAGTCCAACTTAGTATGATTCCCCTATCAGAGATAATTCTCACATATTGGTTACAGAACTATACTATAACTGCTTTTTCAACAGACAGGCCACAGAGCTTTCTTTCCAAGGAAATGTAGGGTACTGAGAAGGTATTTGCTGTGGTGTATTTGTGTGTGTGTGTGTGTGTGTGTGTGTGTGTACACACTCTTGATTTTAGGTCACTGATAGTCTACACTTTATTCTTGTGATAAAAGGACCTTATTTTGTTAAAGAATCCAATTCCCTGCTGTTTTATTTTAAAATATTTTAAGGAAAGATATTTTTTATAGTTGAACCAGTGGGTCAAGCTGACCTACCAGGGGATCCTATTTGTTCAGCCGCAATGATTGATTTACAAATGGGAAGGCATCACATCAGATCAGTGTGCAGAGGGGCACGCTGAGGCTCCTGGGAAAATGACTCTTGTTCTGATCTTCAATCCTGAGAGAGGATAGGGCTTGGGACAGCTGCTGCCATCTGGCAGAGATGACAGAGCCACCAATCAAAGGCACAGCTGTAGACAGAAGTGAGTCTAGATGATTTTATTTGGTTCTGATTCTGAGCAGATCTGAAGTTTGATCAGCCACCCTGGGCTGCTCTGTCTCACTGTGGGAATACATTCCACTTTCATTCACACCAGTATAGGTCCCTCCTCACATGCACTGTGCATGAAGGGCCACTGCTTCATATTCCAGAAATGTCCACTTGGTCAACAGGGAACCTTGCAGAGCTGGTTTGTGCGTGCAAGCTTTTGTACTGAGGGGGTCTCCTGTACTCTGAGTGAGAGAGGCCTCGGTTATGCTGACTCTTCTAGTAGTGTGACTTCCTGCTGGAATTCCAAATTGCCTGCTAGCTTGTGACCTTCTGATTACCCCTACGCCCCAGGATTTCTGGTTCCAATGTAAAGATGTAATTCACTGTTCTTATAGATGCCTTTTTTCTTGTGGATTTGCCCTCAAAATGAGGAATGATACACCTGAGCTTCTTTTAAGGAAAAAATTATTTTTGCCTATTTTAATTAAACGTAAAGGGGCTCATCAGTTCTAAATCTTACCTACAGACTTTTAGTTGCCCATGCTGAGGACACAGCATGGTGTAGTGAAAGGGTCTCAGGGCTTGGGAAGTTCTGAGTGTAAGGTAGTCACTTCCCTTTCTCAATCTTAGTCTCCTCATCTGACAGGGGGAACCATGCACCCTGTGAAGCTCTGTTGGAAGACCCTGCTCAGGCTGCAGGCGTTTTCGGAGTATGTGGCATTTCTTAAGGTGAGCCCTCTGCTGACAGCTCTGATGAGCGCAGCCATGAGTACCCTACTGGCCCAAACACCACGTATGACTGAACAGCACAGGGGGCAGGGCCTCCACCCCACAGCAGCCCCTCTATGGATTTCCAGTGACTGAACTAAGAGTCTGGTTGGATCAAGGAAAGTAGGATTTTTTGTCTCAGAAATTTGACTTGAAAACTTGATGTAGATGAGTAAGTAAGGAGCAGGATATGAAACCAGAAAGCACACTAGAGTCAGGGAGAGAGGGGGGAAGGGCAGGTGGGGTGATCCTGTGTGACTCCCTTTGGTTGCACAGTCTGAGACAAGGGTTCAGTGCTGTGGTTTCTTTGCAAAGTGCTTTTAGAGAGCCCAGGAAAAGAGGTGCAGATGATGAGACTGGGAAGGGAGAACAGGAAAGGACTTGATGCATGAGTAGATAAATGCTGAGGGTAATTTTAATTTTTGGGAAACATATTCATCCATATTTGCCAAGTCTATCTTAAGTGAATTAAGAGTGGGGAAACTTTCCTTTTAATTTAAACATTTATATTATTGATGGTCCTAACATAACAGTTATGAAACTGAATTTCAGCCACTTATTTAAATAGACCTACTGTGTCACTGGAATTTACTAGGCATTGATGGAATGAGTAAAGAATGTTAGAATTGAGAAAACAGCAGGACCGGGAAGGAATGGAAGAAAGGATGAGGCACCCGCACGTAGGTGAGACTTTGGTGCCACGATGGGACACAGAGAGCTGTCATGGAGGAGAAGTGTGCAGAGGCAGGAGAGTGGAGACCCTGCAAGGGGCATCAGGGCAACCCTGAAATGAGTGAAGGAAGCAAAGTCTTTGAAGTGAAGGCAAACACAGCATTCAATTCTTCACACACAGAAGCTAAAGAATAGTCAATGTGAGTGGAGAGTAGTTATCACAAGAGCCTGGGGAGGGTGGGGGAGAGGTGGAGGGTGGAGTAGTTTGGATCAGGGGCACCGGAGCATAGGTGGAAAGAGTACGTTCTAGTGTTCACGGCACAGTGAGGAGTCCGTGGTTCACAGTAGCCTGTTATATAGTTTATGAAGTAGTAGTGGGAGTTTAAAGCCTCTAAACACACACACACACAAAGATGAAGAAGTAGAAATGTAATTACATTCATCTGATCACTAGGTGTATATGTGTATTCTAAACATGTACAATCACTAAATGTCAGTCAAATATTAGAAACGTTTCAGGATTTTCCACTTTTGTACTGGTTATGCAGATGAATGGGTTTAATTTAGGTGGGTTTGCACATGCACATAGTATGCTTTGCTCACTTTCATCTCCTATCACCCCCTCACCTCACTCTCCTGTTTCACACTTTGGGGGAGTTTTGAGGGGTATAATGTATTCTGCCCTTAATCCCCACCCCCCATCCCAATTACCAGCCACTGGGGCGGCTGATTAGATATTCTGAATACACTGCAAATGTACACAGCTCAGAAACAGAATCAGACAGAGCATATCTTGAAAATACTCTTCATCATTGTCTCAGTGGGGAAAAGAGTGAGGCCTGCGTGGAGGTCAAAAGCTCAGGCAAGTGTGAAAATCCAAAGGGTGAGAGAGCATCAAAGGCAAGTCTTCAAAAGCAGAATCCAGGGAGCCCCAGGGCTGAGCTGAAGACCTGGATGGCTTTGACTGAAGCCTGTGGCATAGGGAGACTTTTGTGGATGCTTCTTAAGAACAATAGCAGGACCACTTTTTTCTTTCTTTTACATTGTTTATATTCTTTTTATGCCTGAACTGAAAATGATTTTGCAGGGATAGTATGCATAATTTGGGATGTTTTCTACCTTACTGAGATAGTAAAGTTGACCTTCTCGTTTTAGTTCAACCTCTCATGAAGTGAATGATTTCAAGTAGTTTAACTGACAGATTCATGAATTACATTAAATTTAAAAACCAAAAGTTAAGTACAGGTTGAGCCTTTCTAATCCAAAAATCCAAGATGCTCCAGAATCTAAAACTTCTTGAGCACTTACATGAATTCAGAATTTCAATGTACTCAAATTTTTTTCATACACAAATTATTAAAAATATTGCATAAAATTATCTTTATATGTACAAAGTATACATGAAACCAATGAATTTTGTGTTTAGGTGTGGGATCTCTCCTCAAGATGCTTCATTATGTTCAAGAAAAATTCAAAGTAATCTCAGATCTTAAACACATCTGGTCCCAAGCATTTCGAATAAGGAATATTTCACATCCTAACGGCTATTCAGTCTGATGTTATATACAGGGGTGAACCAAAGGTGAAACAGGAGAAGTGGACTGCCAAGGTCCTGGAGACAAAATGATGTATTACCTATGGAGGATATGAAAGCAATAATAGAATCAAATGAAAGTCCAATGCTTTTTCATATTGCCAAATGCCAGTAACTTTATGAAAGGTTAGTAGCAAAATGATCCAAAAAACAAAACAAAACCTTTTATTGCCCTAAATACTAAACAATGGCTGTTTTTATTGCTGGTTTTTATAAATGGACATGTAAGCTTGACATTAGGATATCTTTGTTAGTTATCACTCAGGGCAGCAATTTTTATACAGAAGTCAATTTGGAACACTCCATTCGTACAGTGAACCCCCACACACAAGTTCACTTAGAGACTGAGTTTGTAAGTCTTCAAATGTTTCAAATTCATGTGAGGGGGAAGTTTGTGCCTCTGATACCTTTTGTTTAGAACATTTTTTTTAAGCATATATCTGAAATATTCAAGGACAGCTCTTTAAGACTTTCCTGTTCTGGGTCTTGGGATTTAGCTCAGTGGCTTAAGTGCCTGCCTGGCAAGCGTGAGGTCATGAGTTCAATCCCCCCATACCAAAAAAAAAAAAAAAAAAAGAAAAGAAAAGAAAAAGAAAATTTATAACTTTTCATGAGTAAACAAGGTAACAAAATACCTCCCAAAACTCCCAACTCCATCAAAGCTCATCCATGTGACAAGAACCTCAAAAACAAAAGAACAGAATTCTATAAGCTGATTAAAAAGGAAATAACAACAACAAAACAGATCAATAGGGTACTGAGCAAGCTGAAACATGATATAGCTAAACAGTACTTAAGAGGCAAAAGGAGGAAAAGAAAATGCGCTAAAGGATATAGCAGCATGTATGTTTAAGTGTGTGGGATTGATAACCATATTACCAAGTGTTTGTTGGATCGTTGAACAGAACTGTTTGCAGCCTCACTGTTTGTTTACCTTGTATGCCTTAATTTTGTAACATGAATAACTATTTCTAAGAAGACAATATGTAATTTATCACATAGTGATTTCTTAATTTTTTTTAAATTCTGTATTGTTTCTACCCTTTTTTCTGTTTTGCTTTTTTTCTCTTTAAATAAAATTTAAAAAAATAAAAAATAAGACTTTCCTGTTCTAAATTATCTTTTCCATTTGGCATGAAATCATAGATAAAACTTAATCAGAATAAAAAGCAATTCTGAATTCTGGACACTTATATAAAAAAAGATCACATATCAAAGGATGCCAGATGTGACAAAAGATGTTGGTGTCACATAGCCAGAGGGAACTTAAAGGGTGCTGTTTGGACATCACCTCAATTTCTACAGCACCTGGACACTTGTTCTCCAGCGATGGATGGGCGGACCTCCGCATCTTCTTTATTCAGTCATTTCTCTGGTATTTGCAGAAGAATATCTTTGGATGTGTTCATCAATTGCAGTGTTATTTATAATAACTAGTCAGATGAAAGTATTTCAGTGGGAAAATTCTCTGTTGTGGAAACATTTGAAAGTCACTGGAAGTGATCCAAAAGAAATAAGCACACATGATGCTGTAATCTATATAATTTGTTATTTGTGAATTTCTGTCAAATTTATCTTTTCTATTTTAGGGAGAAAGGGCAGTGAGAACTGGCAATTGAACCCAGAGAGCACTAAGCTGTATTCTTAGCCCTTCTATATTTTTTTTAAAAAGAATTTAAGACAAAGTTTCACAAAGTTGCCCAGACAGGACTCAAAATTCCACTCTCCTGCCTCGGCATTCCCAGTAGCTAGTATTACAGGCATGCAAGGCCATGCCTGGCTATTATTACCTTAAAGAATTTTATTTGTAAGCATATATTATTTTCTGTGAAAGAAATTTTTTAAAAGTTAAAGCTGATAGAAATGAACTATCAACTGTTAACAAAGGTAGGCAAGTTGGGTTGTACCGAGAATCGAACATAAACATTGCAAAGAAAATCATTGTTAATAAAGCAATTGACAAGTTTGCATATTTACTAGATGGGCTAGTGGGATGAATGCCAGTTCATCACTTTCATAAAGATTGGAATTGTGATATAATCTATCTGAATTAGTCTTCTGCTTTACTAATTGCACTTGTGTAACTGTATAGACTCATAAGATGCAATGTTTTTCTTAATCTTACACAACTAAAATGCAGTCGTTTAATGTCTGTGTAAACTAAGTCCATTTCTCTGTTTAATCATTTGTAGTTTTAATTCATTGCCTTCTAACATAAAAATTAAGCTCTCACCATCATGGGTGGATGAAGCTCCACACTTCCTGGCTTTACCTCAGGACACCCCACTCCTGGTACTTTGTGCTTATCCGAGGAGTGGCAGAGTCCCTGTTATGTGCAAATTGCAGAACTCAGTGCAGCCTTGTCTTTTGTGTTGCTGCCTTTATGTTCACACATTTTGCATCTTAAGAAGTCTGTTCATGCCTTAGGCCCTTAAAGATCTTTTCCTGTGATATCTTGGAAAGTTTTAGACTTCTGTCATTCACATTTAGTTCTTTAAGCTACCTGCAGTTGATTTTTATGGACAGGATGATGCAAAGATTCAATTTCTTTTTCTTCCCAATTGATAACCCTGAGTTCTATCACTGTTCTTTGAAAAGTCTATCCTTTCCCCCCTTATTTATAGCACTAGATTTGTCATAAATCATGTTTCCTGAGCTGTTTGCAAGAGCTGCCTTCTGACCATGGCCATTTCCCCTCAACACTACACTATGGTTATTTAATTTCTCTAACTTTACAATAATTCATAAGATCTGCAAAGGCAAGGCCACCTAATCAATTTTTTCTTTTGTTCCTTGTCCATTATTGACCTTAGCACTTCCAATTATATCTGAGATTTTAACTTGTCAAATTCTATGAAATACTCTGTTGGCATTTTTATTGGAATTGTATCTGATGTGGCTTAATTTGAGGGAATGATCTACATCCTTATAACATTGGTGCTCTTAACCCATTCTGTTTGGCCTTTATTATCTTTCAAAAGGTTGTTTTTGATTTTTATGGTAAGACTTCCACTCAGTTTTTTGAACTTTTTCCTAGGTGTTTTTTTTTTTATTGTATATGTATGGGCTTGATGATTACAAATTTTAGATTTTGCTAACTTCATATTTTCAAGTTGTGTGTGTAATCCAACTTTCATTGACAAACTGACTTTGTATTTAGAATTCTTTCTTACTTTTGTATTAATGCTAACAAATTGATTTGAAAATCCTGTCTATGAGAAACAGTCTTGTTGGTCCTTGCAATATTTATATATTTCCTCATTATCTGTGCTGCGACACAGCCCAGCAACAATGGCCAAATAAAATTGGTGGTCAATGCATTTGGGCCTGACCCTCAGGGCTTCAAGAAACTGATGAGGTTCCACATAGCTCCACACTGCATTGTCAGCACATAAAGTTCATTTTGTTATTTTTTTAAAACTTCTGCGTGTGTTATATAACTTTTGTGTATTTGCTATACTGATTATTTTATTTAAGAATTAAAAATACAATTTTGAGCAAACAATTGAAACGTGAAAGCCAGACATGGTGAGGTGCTCCTATGGTTGCAGCACCGAGGAAGCTGATGCAGGAGGATTGCTGCAAGCTCAAGGCCTAGGCTACATAGTGCGTCCAAAGCCAGCCTTAACTATATAGCAAGACCCTGTCTTAAAAAACAAACAAAACAGAAACATTGAAACTTGAATAGAAAAACAATCGGTTGGAAGAAAAAGACATTCTTAGGTGTCCAAATAGAAAAGGGACACCACGATTTGAGACCAATGAGATAAGGGGCCGATGTCTCACAGTCAGCTAAGTCAGCTGGATTAAGAAACATCCAGCTAAACTGGATTGGTTTGGTTCTGGGTATGGCTAAAAGGATTTACCAAAAGCAGAAGATCTGCCCCAGATGCGAGTGGTACCAACCAACAGGCTGAAAGCCTGAATGTAATAAAAGAGAAAGAAGAAGAAAGGCTGCTTCTGCATCTTTGCAGGAGCTCCAGTCTCCACCTTCGCCTCGAATATCCTTCCACCGCAGACTCTTCAGCCTCCTGACGCGGACAGGCACGGAACACCCCAAGGAGCTCCAGGCCTTGGACCTTTGACAGCATCCTTTGGCTCCCCAGAGCACAGACAGCCTGTTAGCACTTATCTGATTCTGTGGGTGACCACTGTAAGCCTGCCTTGTGAACCCTTGAACATTTATGTGTCTGACATTAAATCTGTTTCTCTAGTGAGCACTAACTGGAGGTGGGCAGCCAAGGGAAAGAGAGTCCTTTCTTATGATGGTGCTCCGGTGTGTGGAATAAGCCTTTGGGACTCCAGACAGGTCCTTGGTCAGTATTACTTGCTACCTTGCTTCCACCCTTCCACAGAATAGCACCAGGTAAGCAAAAGGCAGAAAGTCATAACTGGCCAATTCAAAGATGATGAAGAAGTTGACACAGGTGCTCTGAGGCCGGGTGAACAGACTGTAAGCATCCTCACGGCGAGGAATAGTGACATCTGACATCAGCACTTTAGTCCACAGATGAGCAAGGGGAGTTTTAGGCTCTCACTCAGGCAGTCAGAGCTGGAAGGATGCTTGGAGATCCTGACTCGGTCCTGACCACCTCGTCTATATGGTCCCCTGTGCCATCATTTGCCAGCATGTCACTTACTGCTGGGAACTCCCAAAGCCACCAGGTTCTTCCAAGCTTCAATAGGCCCTTCCTTCAGCCTAGAGTGTCCCAATTACATCTCTCATATCTTACGGGGTTTTTTTTTTCATTTTTCAGCAAAATTAGTACTATCTTTGGGCAACCTTCTTTTTTTTTCTCCAGTTTCTATAAAGAAAGTCTAAATTTTACCTGTGTGTGCCTCGTCCGGTCAGGTATATACCTCTCTAGTCAAGCCTGCTCCAGTTTATATGTTCAGCGAAGTTATCTCCCCCAGGACTGTAAATTCTTCAGTCACTTAGAGTACTCTCTGTGAAATGGTGAGCTGTAACCCTTACTGAACTTTTGAACTGTGCCAGAAACTGTGCTCACTTCCACATGGGAGGCATTAAAGGTGTTAAACCTTTCCTGTTCAGATTGGAGCTGGGAGGAGCTATTTGGAGCCAGTTAGCAGCCAGCCCCAAACCTCCGGACCTCAGTTCCATGTCCCCTGTTGCTCCTCCGAGCAGCATGACACCTAGATTGATCTCAGTGGCCTCTTGTCACTCGACCTCCAGATCTGAGCTGCAGCCTTTGTGAACCTGACCCAGCACTGTGCCTGGAGCGGCAAGTGATCCTTTGCCAAGATAAGGAGCATCTCTAAGAGTAACTACCAAGAAACCCCTTTGCCATCCCAGGGGGCAAAACTGCCTCCATGCTAGCACTGCTGCTCAGAAAGCAGAGAAATGGCTCCGCACAGGCTCTCTGCAAGCTCATGCGCCCTCCAAGGAGTTTGGTGTAACTGCTTCTTTCAACAGTGTATGCCAAATGCACAGACGAGTTGGCTCTGCCTTGGCTTGTTTTCTGCCCTGTGTGTGCATGTGTGTGTGCATGTGTGTGCACCTGTGTGTGTGCCTAAGTGTGTTTGTACATCCATCTCTACATTTGCATGTGTACATGTGTGCATTCATGTAATGTGCAAATCTGTCTCCATATGTGTGAACATATTATATGGGTTTGGTCATATGCATGGTCTTGCATGTGTGGGTGTATGTATTTGTGTTCCTTTTGGTGTGTGAGACAGGAACAAAGCCTGTTGTAAAGGAAAGCAAAATCGTTCCTTCCTTTTTCCTCTGAGGAGCACTGGTGTTCTTTGCTGAAGAGACTCGGCCTGCTCTGATATTGGAAATTCTGCGTTCTCTAGCTGGATTTTTCAAGTGATAACCTGAACACCTCTGACAGATGTTCTCTCTGTGGCAAGATATATTTCAAATTGGAATAATTTCCAAAAATCTAGACCCTAATATAAAGGGAAGAGTGTTGTATATGGGATTAGAACCACAGACCAAGTTGAATAATAAACCGGGGTTTCTTTGTTGGCTTGTTTTGGTGCCTCTTGGGCTCAGATCTTGCAGATCTGAGCTTGGCCTGTGGGATTCCTCAACTCTTCTTAAGCTCTCCTCCTTTTTCTGTGAATGAAATCTCACTGCATTGTCCTGAGTGAGAAAGTCATGAGAAGAAAAGGGAGTGGATGTTATGAGAAGCTCCTCCAGCAGCCCGCAGGCTGGTCATGATGACAGTAATAAAATAATAATAACCTTTACCCTTATGGAGCACTGGGCAAGGGCACAATGACAACCACTCAGCACAAATCTTTAGTAACCTCCAGCAGCCCTCCAGGGCAGGCACTCTTGCAGGGACATTTTACAAAAGGGGAGACTGGAGGGTGGGCTCCTGGGAATTGCCGAGGTTCAGTAACAATGGAGATTCAGAAGGATGCAAGGAACCTCAACCCCAGTGAACCTGTATTATTATGTAATGACCACAGGAGACCTTGGGGCATGTTCTGTCCTCTCTCTGTGGACAGGAAGTGGTTCCAAGGAGTGGCAGAGGGCAGGCTGACAGGGGCTGTGGCTCACCCTGGCTCTCCTGAAGCACACCCTTATCCACTTTCTCCAGTGGCTTCCCTCCCTCTGACTTCACCCCTGTTTTTCTGTTTGGACCTGTCCAAACAATCTGCCCCTTTTCCTGCATTCATTCAACAGATGCCTTTATGGAACTAGTTTGGTCCAGGCATGGTGCTAGTTTCCATGATTAGAAGTAAACACAACAACAAAGACGCCTGTCCATCCAAACTCGTAACATCATCCACCACCTGGGAGCTTTCCTTGTGTTCACTGACTTAGGCTCATTTCTCTCATGCCGTGGGAACGTGAGCTGTAACTGGTCAATCCCAACCAGCCCATCTTGATCTCATACTTTGAGCTGAATTTAACCAAACGCGATACTTGGGCTTTAGCTGACTTTTACAAACACCTTCAAAATTGTGGCATTTCTCAAAGTACACAAATACAGCTAATCATCACAGCTTTATCATTGATTAACACTCACCATTCATTTTTTTTTTACTCATTCGCAAATTAACATACACGTCTGACAAAGGGAGGCGTCGTACATTACCACATCACCTCTAACATCGCTAGCAAAATTCGCGGAAATTCTCTGCGAGTCCATTTTCCTTCCTGACTTAGAAAAGCCCCTCTGCGGTTTGTGCACCTGCATCAAGATCCAGACAAGCTGTTCTCTTTTCGTCCGGTTGATGGATGTCCTCAGCCACACATTTCAATTGCATCCCTTATCTTGAGATCAGTGCGCATCCCATGCAGCTGTGGGAAAGCTCTGGAGCTCCAGTAGGCCCCTTATCCAGATACCCTCCTTGACAGCATCTTGAAGAACTAAGGTGCACTATCACTTCAGGATGCTAGCAAGGGATCATCGCAGAGTGATGCTTGAATGTTTTCCATAGTTCAAACTTTATAAAATAATAACCAAGAAATACTTTTTTGCAAAAGGAAGAAAAAAATACCAAGAAAAGGCTTTCCAAGGATAAGGATGCCCACCTTATTGGGATCCTATATCACCTATTTTTTGAAAGGGTTGAACCTCCAGTCTCAGGAATGGACTGGTCCGTTGCGTGTGGGTTTCCCTGGGACCCCATGTGCTTTCATGGAAATCCCTGCCATGTACCCTGGGCTGCTATAGAGCCAGGGAAACTTTAGAGAACACTGGCTCAGCTCCATGAAAAATTAACCCTTGGAGATCAGTGAGGCTGTGGCATGATAGAGTTCCTGCTACACACCAGCCTCAGGGCCTGAAGTGCCACGTGTTCATCAACTTGCAGGTTTGTAGACGTAATTGTCAGGTATGAAGCTGCTTTATCTGTTACAAAGGAGGGGCCTGGACTGCATTTTTTCCTTTTTGAGCAGCCAAATAGAATTGAAGAGTCTACTTTGTGTATTTCCAATATTTGCAGGTATCATAAGAGATTAAAGTCTTCAAGGTCCCTACAACTAGGGTGTGTGTGTATGTCTGTGTGTGTGTGTGTGTGTGTGTGTGTGTGTGTGTGTGTGTTCAGGGTGTCAGCTAAAGCTGATTCATGGAGGAGATGAGGGAAAAGAGCTAATTTAAGTCCTCTCTATGCACCAACAACTGTGGTAGAAATTGCATATGCATCTGACTATCAACTCCATATTGGCCTGAAAATGTAGCACAATGGCACAGCGCCTACCTGACAAGCACAAGGTCCTGAGTTCAATTCCTGGTATCAAAACAAAACAAAAAACAAACAAACCCTCTGGAATTATACAGTAAAACTTTTCTCTATGTTTTTATATTTTTGTGATGGCATCCTTCAGGCTTTTAAGATGCCAGTGAAGATCCTAATATGCAGCCAGACTTGAGAGCCACTGACCTTTCTGTGTCCTCCACAAGTAGGTTGCTGGAAGGACTGGAGATACCAGCCATGTTTAATGGTGATTTGTACTCCTGACCTAAGGACACTGTCTCTCAAGACTTGAATTCCCTTCTGCTTTCTTCTCTCTGTGAGTCCTGCTCAGAAATTTCATGACCTCTACATTTCCCAATGCCTCACTTGACATCTAGTATGTCTCACTTTCTGTCCTAAGTTATTTTCACATCAATGCTTTTGTCCAGTGGGCAGGACATTTGCAAAAAGATAAAGCATGACAGCCAGGTAAGTGCTTCTCTTCTTAGTTCATTCCAATTCGCTCCTAGGCCATGGAGCTTATTGTTGGTCAATAGGAAACCTTGTCTGACGCATGACCTCAAAGTCTTCCTAGAACCAGGACACCCCACTCCATCCAGGTGACCTCATTAAAAAGCAAGAGAAAGTCAGATATGGGGCAGGGTTGAGAGGGGAGCAGGAAAGGGAGCCCAGCGCAGGACTCAGGGTTCTCTGCCCCCCACCCTGTCTTATACTTCTCTTGATCCTCTTCAGCTCATTCATTCCACAAAATATTTGTTAAGCTTGTACGTCAACAAGCCAAAGGAATGAACTAATGCTTCTACAGTAGACTTGACCTCAGAGAAGCTCTGGGAAAGCTCTTCCTCACCCTTTTCAGAAAAGAAGCAGAAATTGCTTTTCTGTCCTGGAATGAAGGGAAGAGCCCGATAGCAGGATCTTTA
Organism: Dolichotis patagonum; assembly: GCA_004027295.1. NCBI lineage: Eukaryota > Metazoa > Chordata > Mammalia > Rodentia > Caviidae > Dolichotis > Dolichotis patagonum. The sequence goes on along the minus strand of PVJX010003579.1, from coordinate 61,667 downwards.
GTGAGGAGAAGGGTCCCACCGCGGATTCCTCCCACTCCGAAGGCAGAGCAGAACATGAGGAGAGCAGAGTTCTTCACTCTCCAGGGCCTATGTTCTTGTTCCATGTAAAGAGATGAGGGTGAATGTGTGCTGATATTTACCCTGTGTGGCCTCAGAAGGGGACAGGTGGAGGTTGAATGTTTGTCAACTCAGCAGACACTAGGCAACACACACAAGCCTTCTCAAGGCCCATGCACTGTCAACACTTTGCATGCACTGTAAGAGAGTCAAGGATTTCTGGAACAATTCATGAGTGGGCACCACACAAAGCAGGGTCATTCTACATCTGATTACTGACTGGCTGGAATCTCCTCACAAATCCTACCTTAGCTCAGATAATTTCTACCTGTGTTTATTTAGAATTCAAATCGGCTGTCAAATTCAAGTGATGTATGCAGACTTGAATTTTCACGCTTTGGTTTGTTCTTGAGAAGCAGCCTGGCAGCAGAGGGTAAACCCTCAGCAGACAGCTCTCAGCCCCGTCTGCACTCAGGTCCCCATTCTGCTAAGTCACCTCACCACGGTGCCCTTCACCCTTCCTGCCCATTGCGGTCAGACCCAAATATAAACATGCATGAGAAAGATCAGTGTGGCATTTAAAATGTAAAAAACATTGGTTGCGATAATTTTATGGCTCTTGCTTCTGGGAAAATTAGCTCTTAGATGAGAAAAAACTCTAATGCAAGACAACCAAAGTAAATGAGGTGAACCAGTGATAAAAACAGCGTTACTTCAAGGGTGTATGAGTGTGTGTGTGTGTGTGTGTGTGTGTGTGTAGGCACACACATGTGCGAGATGCATTGCTGCGCTCCAAGATGGGCCTAAGATTAGCTAATGATTATCCACAGACTTCCATTTAGAGTAAAAGGAGAGAAAGGAGTCAGATAACTCCACTGAATTTAAGTGAAACTTGACCCAGACAGAGAAAAGCCTTCGCGCCTGTACCCACTGGAAACAGTTATCAATAAAAGAATCATCATATTTTAAAGGCACGAAAACTAGAGAACCACCAGACGTGCTATCAACTAAGCACCTGATTCTTATTTTTTCCTCATTGTTCAGCAATATCTATTTGCTTCAGAATGTTTTAAGTGCAGAAAATTAGGGTTTAAACAATTATATAGTTGAGATTTCTATGCACAATTTCAAACCCTGTGCCTTTCTTTCCTTTCTATTTGCATTCCTTCCATTATTTGCTTTTCTGAAATATGTATATTGATAATTGAAAAATTCTGAGCGGGCTTAAATTGAGTCACAAGTTCAGACAATGGAAAAATGGTGAGAGCAGAAGGTATAACTGCTTTGGTTCAAAACAACATAAACAAGCACAATCACATAAATCACTGTTCCATATTTCTAAATGTACATTGAAATCATTGAGCTACAGCCCGGAAAAATGACCACCAAAGTATCGTCACATTCTGCATTCAACCCCAACAAGCCAAGTAATAAAAAAGAGCACTTATAGATTACACTCCTGCCCCAGAGCCTGGCCCTCTTCATAACCTCCTGCCTCTTGTCTGGATATAATGCGCCTTCAAGATCAGTAACTTACACTTTCTTCTCTGCAAATTTTTCTTACAAAACACTCTGGTTTTCAGACATTCTTCCAGTTGCTCTTAAAGATTTACACCATAAAAATACAGAAAGAAAATGTTACAGAAATGTTCTAAGACTTTGACATTGTTAACTAATTTTGGTCATCACCCCAAGAACACAGGAAGCAGAAATGAAAATAGACAAATGACTTTGTATCAGACTTAGAAATGTCTGCTCTGTAAAGGAACTAACAGAATGAGGAAGCAACTTCTGGGAGAAAATATTTGCAAACCATATCTGAAAAAGGTTTATATATCCAAGATATGTAAAGAATTTAATATACTTACAATGAAACAAACAATCCAATCTAAAGATACACACCATATCTGGATAAATATTCCTCCAAAAAAGGCATAAATGCCTAATAGTTACATGAAAAATATCCTCAATATCACTATTCATGAGGGAAACACAAATTAAATCTAAAAATAAGATATTAATTTATACCTGTTGGAGTGGTTATTATCAAAAAGATGAATGATAACACATGTTGGAGAAGATGTGGGAGAAAGAATCCTTGAACACTGTTGGTGAGAGTATAAATTAGTACTGCTCTTATGTAAAACTACATAGTTTCCTCCAAAGATAAGAAATACAAATATCATTTGACCCGGCAACCCTACTAGTGGATAAACACCCAAGGGAAATGTACTATGTATGAAAAAAGATATTGACAGGCTTCTGTACTGGCCTCTTCCACAGTCTCAACACAGGGACTATCTAGCTCTGGGATTTCCCTGAAGGCTCTGACATGCTCGCCTATGCTGTTGATCTCTATTCTCAACCAATGTCTAAGATACAATTTTTATAAAGTTCTGATTGCATAATAGAGGTCCTATTTCCACTATGGAACCCTGGGATATGCATGCCTGTGCTGGCTTCTGAAACTTAATTCTGATGCAGGGATGAGCTGTTTGGTATTTGCCATGGCCGGTCCTCCCCCCTCTCCCTGCTCCTTCCTCTGTGAGCCAGGCCGAGAACATGATCGCTGTGGTTTACCACAATGAACATATGCTTTGGTGCTTACAAGAAGCGCTCAGCTGTGGTTTTCCTGATCTCAGTTGGAGGGTCATCTTTCAGGATCTGCCCTTTTCCTTGTAAATGACCCCAACTCAGATTCCGGGGCCTTTAAGAACGAGACAAAGCTTGGCCTGTGTGAGCAGCCTATGCCATGGCTCTGTGCTGATCTGCACAGCTTTTAGCAGTTGCTGCACACTAAGAGAAAACCAGCCCTCACAGACACCGCAGCCTCATGATCCTCACATCATCTTTTATCACAGGCTCTAAGGAGTCATCTTAAGGCTGCTCCACCCTTCTCATGCCCCACGTTAGGGTCACTGTAGTCCACCAGAGTTTTCATAACCGTGGAAACAAAGTGTACAGAATTCTGATTCTTTCCATTGTCCTTTTCCCTTCTAGCCTTATGTAGGTCAGGAAATGCATAGAACATGGGGTTTTCCCCATCTGTCCTCCACTTTTGAGAAATGATCAGAGCCCCAGTTATCAATAGACACATTGGATGTTGGTTCTGGAAAAGCTGACTTTCTGTGGTCTAAATGTGTCTCAATGTTTGAAAGCTGGGGTACCGAAAAAGTGACTGGAGGATAAAAAGCCAGTAGTAGGAAGAAGCAAGTTGGCAAGCACTGTGGGCTGGTGGCAGGACTGAGATGAAAATCTACACTGTATTGTGGGCCAGCAAAGGTCTCACTGCTTGCAGAATGAAAGGTGAGTAGTGGGGTCATTAGCAGACGAGGTTAAATGTGGACTGAACCCAGAGCACTCAGAAAACCTGCAAAGGCTGGGTCATGAATTGGAAGCACATCGTGACTATTTCAGATATTTTATCATGGACCTTAGACAGTGCTGTCTAATTTTGTATTCATAACAATCATGGGAAATAAATATTTCTGTGCACAATTCAATATTGAAGGAAGAGGCTTGGAAATGTTTACCCTGTAAGTAACAGAATCTACAAGTATTATTAACTCTAATTCTGAGTCGCTTTATTACCTAGGAGGTAATCTACACTACTTAAATCTGGCTCAATCAATCTCACATCTGTCTTAGTCCCTTTCTTGTTACCGGGACATGATACATGACACAACTTAAGGGCAGGGAGGTTTATTTTGGCTCACTATTTGGATCTCAGAAATTTTATTCCGTATTTCTGAGGCCTAAATACAGTCATGCTGTGACAGCAGGGCCTGGGCGGAGGACAGCTGCTCACGTCATAGTGGTCATGAAACAGAGAGAGATGCAAGACACCAGGATGGTAGATAAACCTTCCCAGGTTATGGACCACGCCCTCAGTGACCTACCTCTTCTAACCAGACCCTGCCTCCTGCCGGCTAATCAACAGGATTACTCCCATGCTTCAGTTACCTTCCAAAAGCCCCCCTATGAACATTGGAGGGTTTGGGGGACATCTTTGATCTGATCCATAAACACAACCCTTGCTGGTAGGGGTGTTTGTGTATTTGTCAAATCTCTATATCCAACTACCAGGAAAATGGCTACTGCTTCAAGGTGGTCAGTGCATTTGATAATGAAATAGTTCCCAAGTGGAGCCTCCATGTGGCCTATTGGGATTATTCTGGAAGTATCTCTAGTGCTCTGAAATCTATTCATAGATATTTTTAAAAATCCTGGAAGAGAACATATTTATTCCATTGAGCTTGGGTCTCCATGACCTAAAATGTGAGCAGTTGACCTCTAGAAGTTAAAACTAGAACATATTGTACTAATAATATGATGTGTTTACATGAACCCATGACATTTAGAAACACACTGCTTTTAGGTTGCTGGTGTTGATATTTAGTCTAAAAGATTATAAATGGAACAAATCTCTCTTTCTCTCTGTGTTTCTGCCTGTGTCTCTGTCTTTCTCTCTCTCTCTCTCTCTCTCTCACACACACACACACACACACACATACACACACACAGACATGCACTATTGCAGTCCTCAATAAAAATAAAAAGTAGCAGATATGTTCAAATTTACTTCAGATCTTAGATTCTTGTTAGAGGAGCAGAGCAGTAGCCATGAATCATTAACATGATATATAAGACAATCATTCAGCAATTGCAATTTGAGTGTGGGTACTGACAAATTTAAGATGAGTGGAAGGCAAGCAAATATTAGAGGATTTCAGAATCATTATGAATGCAAAGAAATATACTCTACATCCAAGTTAGGTCTCTCTGTGTTGTGAGTAACAGGTAGCAGCTTGAGCTGACTCAGTTGGGGAAAAAAACGCATTATAGAGATAGAAGGATACCTGGCTCCTGGGTCCTGCAGGGGCCAGCTGCTAAGATGTCATGACACAGGGTCCAGAACCCTGAAAGTCACATGGGAGAGGTGTTGACTGAGATTCTGTGGGCAGAGAAGGGGACCTCACCTTAGAAATAAGTGCCATTAGCCTGAGAACCAACTATGGTCCTTTCAGTATGGAAGAGGCCCAATGCAGTCTCCCTGCTGCTATGGGGTTCAACAGTGGCCTGTAGTGACAGAGACGGCGGGAATTACACTGCCCTCAGAGCACACTGTGTCTAGAGCAGGATTTGCCCTCAAGAAGTCTAGCTCCAGTTTCTGTGTCTTTAAGCTTTGGTTTACCACTACTTTAAATGGGCACAACCAAGATATATTGAATTATTATCTCAAACGTCCACTGCCAAGTTTTCAAGTAGAAAGACAATTTGGCAGGATTGGTTCATAGGTTAAATTGTTAGTCCTCTGAACCACAGGGTATTAATCACATAGTAAAAATATTTTATGATAGACCAGTTTGGCTCCCACAAACATGGAAGAATACAGTTCTAAGACAGAAGGAGTCACAATGGCCTTCCCGAGGCACACTGCCTGCAGGAGCACACACCAAGGTCATATTCTGGCTTAGGTGTTTTTTGATCTGTTCATGTGAGATCAATGCAGGTATGCTATCCAAACTCTCTTAAAGAGATAGGTTTAGCAGGTGCACTTGAGGACCTGTTACAGGCTTCCTGCTCAGGGCACAACCTGCTGGGCCTGTTTTAGCCAGATTCTGAACACATCAGGGTGTAAGAGAAAGGCCACCTGCCTATGCAGGAACTATGCTTCAGCCTGGTCAACCAATTACTGATCAAGACTCTCTCAAAACTAGCTGCCATTTCAGGGTCCTCAACTCTCTCTACTGGGTGACAGACCTACATGAAACGCTACTGGTCTTCCCTATGCACTCTCCACCATAGCTTTCTCAAGTACTTTTCCAATAAATTTCTTCTAACTGTATCTTGGCATCTACTTCCAAGAGCATCTCGGTGGACACGGTTCTGAATAACACAGGGCTGGAACAGCTAGATAATAACAACCCCCAGGTTGAAGACAGGAGGCACTTTACTCACTGTGTGAGGGGACACTGTGAAACACCACCCACCCTTGATGAAGGTCAGAATGTGCTGTCCTCCAGGAATGTCAGGAGTACACAGCACACAATGTTTCACTGTCAACCCCTTAATAATTGCTTTTCTGAAAATGTCACCTTGCCTAAGGTCATATATCATCCCAGAAAGATCAACATCCAATGACGGATCAAAGTGTAATTTTAAAGACTTGGCCCCCTTAACCCAACTTTGCACAAGTCTAAAGGTCCACTGAAGCTTCAGACTTCCCTGTAGATAAGCACAACTTCATGGCAAAGGCCACACGGCAGGCTCCTTCTGTACCCAATGCTGTTCCTGCCTCCTCCTCTGTATAGCATCCCTGTTAGGCTCTATCTATCTTAATCATCCTGCAGCCTCATCTCTTTCTCAGGATCACTTTCTGAGGGTCTAATCAGCAAAGCCAAGTTTCTACACATGGGCAATCTGTCCTGGGTGGACTGAGGCTCAACAGAAGGATTTTAGTCACTATTTTAAATATTTCATCTTTAAGTGAAGGATAGTTAAGGGAGGATAGTGAAGCCTGTAGGAAAACCAACCCACAAGACCAGGATGAAGAGCAATGCAGAGAGCTACAGGGAAGCTGAGGAGGAGAAGCCACACTTGTTTAATTGGTAGAAGGTGGAGTTTTTCCCCTGGGAATATTAGGGGCAATGAACCACTGAGAAACACAACTGCCAGACAGACTCAGACATGAGTGCCAGCAGCACAGACCAAAGGGCTAAAGAATCTCCAGCAGGGTCCAAGAGACCAGAGAACCAAACTGACGATAGCTCAAGGCAGACAAATGTGGGTCAGGTATGACAGATTCATTAGGATGCTAAACGCTACACATGTATATCAAGCTCATTTCTGATTTCTGAGTTGTCTTTTATGGTTCCTCAGAACCATAGTCACAACCTATTCAAAGGCATTATGGTTGTTTCCTATAATTGTCTATTTTTTTTTTTTCAGTAAGACATGGTGTAATGTCCATCAATGAGCAAAAAGTAAATTTCTAGACCTCGGATCTCAGATAAACATAAAGGGACAGGAAATTTATCTGATGATAGGAATGTGCCTACTTTCAGTTGCACCCCGATATCAGAACATTCCTCACCAGTGTTTCTGGGGCAAGCAGTATTTGTATGCTCTGAGGCACAATTCTTCTGTCAGGATGCATCTTTGCCAAGATTTTAGAGCTTCTAAGACACAGAGCCTCTGATCAGGCCACATCTCCACTGTCACAAATGAAGTACTGTGTTATGGATTAAAAACTGATGGTCAATTTAACAACAGCTGGATTACGTCAGTATGGCACTGAGCATAGATATTCTACCTGAGGAAACTTGTCAGCATAAATAGATATGTGGAGAGGGAGAGGTGAGGCATTGAGGCACTGAGGCATTGTGGGTTCTCCTACATGTTGCTGTTTGAGCCATTGGTTCTCCTGGAGGTGCTCTGGTCCATACATCGAGCATTGCTTCCTGGCTCCAGAAGGGAAGACGTGCGCCACTTAATCTCCACGATGAGCTTGTAATGCTGGTTTCCCAGCATGTACTTGACTGTGCTTGTCCTTGGAGGAGCTTGGGGTCTCTGTGTCATTGAGGATGGCTGTGGTGCTTTTCAGGACAGCCCTGGTCTTTGTTGTGAGTGTGACTTCTCGGCTCCCGCGTAAAACCCTCAACCTATCAGCACAGCTCCTTCACCCTGCTGGCATAGACCTTCTAGCTTCCACCACTGACCTTTGGGCCTTCCCAGCACGGATCCATAAAAGAGACTGCGTGAGTCTATCTTGTGGGCTCTAGACCTCCAGCTGGACTTATCGGAGGCCTTGTCATGGTCTCTAGGTTTTCATTTGGACTCATGTAGGACACTGCTGTGGGATTCAGGCCCTTGATTGAATATTCTATGACTTTGGTGTTGTGGATAGCTTTCCTGCAGTTTCTTGTGTAACTCTGGATGACCATCATAAAATAATATAAATTCCATGTCCTGATTTTAATTGTTCTTTGCTCAACCCCTGACTACAATACACCATCACCCCCATAGGTCCTCCCTTACCCTGAAGGACACAGAAGCCCACAGAGTGAAATCCTGATAGTTCTACCATTGTGTAAAACCTCCTCAGAAAACCAATTTTTCATTTCCAACGTCTGGCACGTGGATGAAAAGGCCAGCCCAGTGTCCCTGGCTTCTGTCTTCCCCAATCCAATCTTGAAAATGAATGATGGCGTAGCTGGTTGAGACTCAGCACATATGCAAGAATGAGATGCAAGAGGAGACTTGGGAAAGGGAAGACATCTCTAAAGAGATAAGGAGTGGAAACTGAGGTCAAGAGTGTGATTCCGATGACAGAACCCTTGTGGTGGCGTGATTGTGGAAGGAGGGGTGGAAGAGGCGGGTAAATATGTAGCACAGTAAGCTCTGGTAAGATGACCATGTCAGAAGGGAGCCATGAAAACAGGTCTTAGGGTGATGCTTGGGGATCAACTCATCATGCCCAATGTCCATGTCCACCCTGTCCTACCTCCACATCCCCACTCAATGACGGCTAGGATCTTTCTCCATAGACCAATCAGAAACTGGGTTTTGGGAATCTAACTTCCAAAATTCCATTCCACTGTGCTCTATTAACTGAACCTCCTTCAAAAGTAGGTATGTAGGTCTTTAAGTCTCCTTGTGGTCCACACTAAATGTGTGACAGTTACCCAGAAGTATCTCCTCACCATTGTAATAACAATCGAGTTCTGGCCAATGTCCCCAGTCCACTCCAGGGGAAGTCGAGAAAATTAGTTACATATAGTAAGTGGGAAAGCCCTTAATTTTACGAGCCTTACCATTTCTACCTGAAGAGTGGGGAATAAGTTTGTCTTGAAATCTTCTTCCCATTTTAAATCCTCCAGTTGTATTGTTCAGTCCTTTTCTATAAAGTGAGCCAGTCATCAATTAGTTGATATTCAGTGAATTGTCAAATAGCTCCATAAACAGAGATTAATTTCATGACATCAGATCTACACCTCAAAATCACAATTCTGAGGGTGTCTGTAATTCAGTTGCTACAGAAGCATCAATTTTCCATATATCCTCTACCCTCATCTACAGCCTGAACATTTACTTACTGATGCGAAGCTTTAGGCTTCCCAAAAGCCCCTCTGGTTAGTGTTACTTGAGATCTCCGGGAAGAACATGATCCATGGTAGAAGTATTTGGAACCACAAAACAAGAGGCAGGAGAAACATTTACCCCCACACTCTTCTTTGTGGCATGATGATCCTTCACTGGATGATGATTCTCCCCCCAGACAAATTAAAACAAAATGCTTTTCTAACTGCCTGCTAGCTGGAGAGGACTGCTGTGATGTGGGAGGTGAGGGGGATCAGGGTAACTCAACCTGTCCTCACCCCTGGATGCAAGTCCACGGAGTCAGCTCTGTTGTTACTTATTTTCTTTGCTTATTCTTTGGGCTTCTCTGAAAACTCCTTTGATTAAGCACTTAGGGAGTTAAAGCTTTGAAAACTCCTGCTCTGAACAGTGTTCCCCAGGCATAACTACATACCAAATGCATGTGATTGTTATTAGTGTTCTCCATCATTACCAGTAAATGTCCACGAACATCAGAGGGATGGGAAAATCTGCCCACTAATAAGTCACAGACCAGGGGTTACAGGCAGGATGTCTGATTATAAATAGGTTTATTCTTTCTACTACATCTCAGTGACTTCTCTGTAATTTCAGTGACAGGAAATTCTGGATTTCATTGCATTATTTTCTAAGTGATTCAAGATTAATTCAGCTTTTAATAAGCCTCATCTCTAATAATACTACCATTTTATGCAATTACTTCACATTAGACACTGTGCTCTGCACTTAACATAAATTGACTCATTTAGTCCTATTTTATCTACCATAAAAATGCACCCAATAAGTGCCATTATTAAGCTTTTTGTGTATGTGAAGAGAAACTCAGAGAGGGTGAGACAAGTAGTTAGTGGCTGACCCAGGAGTTGATCCTAAACAATGTGACTAATCAGAGCCTATAAAATAGTAAGTGCAGATGAGTTTAACTACTAAAAATTCTGAGATGAATAAGACATAGTTTCCATACTCATGTGTTTCACATGTAGGAATATAACCTCTAAAATAAGGTGTAGCATAAAAGTAACTATCGCCACAATAAATTCTCATATGCAAAAGAGTTTAGTAATAAAATTTATGTGAGATTAGCTTTAAGTAGGGTCAGAGTTCTCAAGGAACCACATAAAACTGAAGTATTTACTAAATTTGTAAGAAGATAATTCATGGTAGCTTAAGGGTGGTTATTGAGAATGTGCCCCGTGACAATGGGAATACATAAATCATGGTAGTCATAAAGACAGAAGAATATTATGCTGAAAAACTAGATCTTGCTCTTGACAGGGTGCTGCATGCCAAGGCCTCTCTGGGAGCTTGGGTAAGGAAATGTGCATATTAAGGAAGGAATAACTTATTCTGGAAGGCCATGGTTTAGGAACGCAGGCACATTGTCTATGAAGTGTTTGCGTTACTGAGAAAATCAAAGTCAGCTCTTAGCCCTCTTCTTTCTTGCTAGAAGGACGTGAAAGACAGGAATCTTGAGAAAAGCATTGGAAAGCATTTTCTGCATCACAACTTCCGTGCTTTAAAAAAAATGCTCTATGTCGGAAGAGTGGTGTGTGTTTTGCTTTATCAGAATCTCCACTCTGTAAAATTGAAATCATGATGCGAAGGGGAAAAGGCAAATGGAACAGATGTCGCAGACAGAGACTCCCAAAGGTGAGGCGAGGCGAGACAGTTGGTGTTTTTTATAACAGGAACCACGCAAACAGGCTTTGGTCTCACACGAGCTGAAGTGGGACCCTCCAGAGAGTAACTTTCATTATCACAAACTCTAGTCTCCCCAACTTCTTCCAGGAAGCCTATGTTGCCTGTGCCTACAAAACCAAAATAGAGGCAAGAAAAGAGGAAATTAAAGCCTCCTTTGATTTGGTCTGGGTGGTATCATCTCTTTTGTAGAATTAGCTTTGAATACATGGGATTTAGAAAGGCTAGGCAGAGAAAGACCTCAATGAATGAGCACTAGGAATAAGGATATAGACAAGCCTTTGTGTTAGCATGTTCCTAAGATTTACAGTTTCTCGTTCTCTTGTTTGTTTATGTTAATCTATATATTTTAAGCATAGTGATTATTATCTCCTGGGATTATTGTAAGGAAAGAGAAAACATGAAACATTTCTAGCTAAGTTGATTTGTAAGCTATAAAGCAACTGGCAATTACTGGCTACGCTGTATCCTTTCTATACGTTTACCATAAAACAAAAGACAGAACTCCGTGAATTAAATAGTGAGATGAAAAACAAAACAAAAGGGAAATGACATGCCAGCACCACCCAGAGAAAGAGAGTGATGTGTGGAGGAAGATGATAGAACTCAGTCTGAAAATCCTGCTTTCCAGTCTGTCTCCGCCCTCTGGAAGGTGAAAGTCAACATCTGTGCAACATCTGTGAGAGTGCTGAGCTGTGGTGACGTCAGGAAGGATCAGTCATAGTTGGTCAGCATTTAAACTTTCCTGGGCCTTTATTTCTTATCTATAAAATATGGATCAGCCCTTACTCCTGCTTCAAAAGATAGCGAGTGTGTGTTGACTGACTAGATATATAATAACAAAAATTATGGCCTATTCGTAAATTCACAAGTATTATTATATTTCATTAATATCTATATTTATGCCAAAGTTGGAAAGAACATGCAACACTTGACACCCTGTATTCTTTACAGTGACATAAAATGGGTGCTGAACAAAGTAGATAGCTGTGGCTTTCTTGGGGAATGATATGATCACCTTTGAAAAATATCAAGATTAAGAAGAGGTTTTACAGGGTTTACCTCATTGAGAAATAATACCCGCTACTTAAAGGAGAAGTTTAATTTGGCTCAGGTCACAGTTCCCAGCAGTTTCAGTCCACACTGGGACTGAAACCAAGGCAGGCTCCAAGGCTCAAAGGCATGGCAGAGGGACATGGTGGACACGAAGCAGAATGCTGCTCACAACATGGCAGACAGGAAGTGAGGTCATGAACTCAATAATGAAAGCAGGAGGAACACCTTTCCAGGTTACATTCAGCGACCTGTATCCTCTGACCAAACACCCCCAACATCATATGTAGCTGTAAACTAGTTAAATTAGTGATCCATTAGTCCACTAATAATTATCACTTCCTAAATCCCAAACTACAATTACATGTGGCTTGAGGTACATAGAAGTATTCACTATCACACACAGTCTGTTTAATGGACTGTAAAGATCCTCTAAGGATGTGCCTAATCGTCAAGCAAAAAACATGAAGACTCATGGTGAGAAGATAATGGTGGTAGCAGAAATAAAATATTATCTTCAAGAGATTTGATAACATTTATCTTTTAACAGAACTCAGTATCAGGCAACCTGTGATTCAGAAGATATGAAAATCACAGGCTGACATGCTGCATGCCTGTTCTGTGCTTTCGACTTTTCCAAACACTTTTACATCCCTTACCTTAAACTCCAAACAATTGAATGAACTGCAGCCCTCGGGAAGCATTAGGTACAAAATGGCATGTTGTAGCAGCTCTGACAGTGTGAGCAGACTTGTTGTGTGGCCTGAGCTGAAATTGGACCACTGATTTTGGACCGACTTAGCAAACTTTGTTCACCTCTCTGAACATCTACTTAAATTACTATACTCATGGCTGTTCCTTGCTCTCAGGGTACATGCAATATACCCAAACCTGGATCTGTATATTCCACAATAAATGTACTAAAAGTGGCGATATGGTATAGTCAAAAATACATAGATTTCCATATGCTTTACAATAAAACCTTGAGTACCAACAAGTCAAATTCTCTTGGTACACTAATTAATATATAACCTTAAAGAGATGTTTGTTTTCCTCAAGGTAACACTAACTGTGCAAATGGAGCATAACGGGAACACTGTAATTCCTAGGAGTTGAGATCACAAGCTTCCTTAAATCCCAACTTGACTGATTTGGGGGTTGCTTTAGTGGATATATATATACCTCTCTGCCTCCAAGGACCTTAGATCATAATAAAAATAACAAGAACAATGTGTACCCCAACATCATTCAACATCCCAGAAAATAGAAAATGATGGCTTCAGTTACATCCACCCCTCCAGACCTTGTTTATTCTGCAAGCACTGCAATAGCCATGCATTCACTGGTGTCCAAGCAGGATGAGACACATGGTCCTCAGGATACTCTGATAGACACTGTGCATGGAGAAATGAATTCCCAGCCTTGGGAAGAAGGTATACACAGTCATCTGGAAAGTTAAGTAAGAACCTCGGCTTTGCCATTAGGAAAACCAGTACTCAAGTCTCACTTCCTTTTAATATTGGAAGTGACTGGTTTTCGTAACAGCTCTAGACATCTGTTTACTAATCTGGAATTTGTGAAGAATTGCCTTGACTCCTCCCAGGTGGCTTGAACATGGAGTGTTATAATGTTAAAAGGGGATTCATCCTAAATTTTTAATCACTCTAATCATTCAGTTGGGGGCCACTATTGTTAATAGCCATTATTATTATGAGGAGAGGTGAAACTGAAGTGCTAAGTTGTGTAACCTTCTAAAGCAGGAGTTGATAAATTTTTCCTGTAAAATGCTAATAGTGAATATATTCAGCTTCATGGGCTGCAAAGAATGTATCACAACTTCTCAATTCTGTATGTTGTCTTCAAACTTTCATAGATCAGTTTGTGAATAAACAGATGTAAGGGTTGACTGATTGGGTCAGTTTGAGATGCTTAGACGCTTAACTGAATCATCTCAGCAATTCCACACCCTAGGATGTGGGAGACTCGTCCGAGGGTGGCTTATCACCTGGATGTTATAAAGCGGAAATGAGGAAGGATGAATCTGCTTCTGTTCTTGGCAGGAGCTCCAGCCTTTGCCTTCTGTTTTGACGTCATTCCCTGGCCTCCAGTACTGACTCTTCGGCTTCTGCTGTGGATCATTGCCTTCTGACATAGACTCTTCAGCCTTCACTCACAGACCCATCAGTCTCCTGACACAGACTCAGCTGGGACATGGCAGTGAACTCCAGACTTTGGACTGAAACCTTTTCTCTCCAGTGCACAGATGCTTTCTGCACACTTCCTCATCCAACTCTGTGGCTGACCATCTTAAGCCAATTATAATTTCTTACACATTTGTACACCTTATGCTATGTCTATTTCTCTAGTAAAACATAGACTGATACAATAGGCATGGATTTTCTAATAAAACTACAGAGACAGGAGGCCAACCTGTAAGCCAGAGTTTGGCAAGGTCTGCTCTGAATGGAAAACTGTGGGAAGTTTAATCAGAAAGGATGATTCATGACACACTGAAACTCCAGGGCTTGGCAGACAGCACACAGCACAAACAGATGAGAATGAGAAATAGTTTTGAGCCTGTATGATGCTTTCTTGAGGCTAAACTCCACAATCAGGGCTCTTCAAACACCCAGCTGAAGCTCAGGTGTTCAGCACTTGTTTGATGACAGGAAGCATAAACTACTGGAGCAGAGGACCTTCTGGAACTCTCTAACCTCCTGGCAGCCTTCCTGAATGACAACTTTGGAACAGAGAACTAGCAAGGTTGCTACAATGCCCTGCTGCAGTGGAAATGTAATAGAGATTCTCTCCAAGTACAGTAAGCAAGGAACAAGATCACTGACACCATTGGCGGGGAGAAGGAGGTGTTCTTTAGGGATCCACCTGCCCTTCTAATCCGGCTTGGGAAACACAGGTAAGGAATATGGAGCATGAGAAGTGGAGGGGTCTTCGTAGCTGAGAAATAGTTGATTAAAGAGGAGACCACGGGACCACGGACAAAGCACTGAATGTGTGTCAGTGGGTTGGATCATTTCCACACTTTACTAGACTCAGATCAATAATTTTTAACCAAAGTTATTGGGTGACATTGTGATTTGCAGTCTGTAGCCAAACTAAGCTCAGAATGCTCACTGGTTAGCAGAGACAGTCAAGTCACCTGGCCTGCTTGAAATCAGTTTACTTCTCTGCCTCCTTTTCATTACTGTTTTCCTTTGCTCACAGTTTTGTTCCTTCACCTCCTCCTGCCCTGTGCCACGCAGATGTGAATCCATAAGGGATGCTGAGGACTGAGCTCCCCATCATTGCGTTTGAGTCTGGCAGGACTGGAGGACTCTGAATGATCTGCTTAGCCCTGATGGACACTGAGCAGCTACTGAAGGGTTAAGAAAGCATCTTAAGTCAGTCTTGACATTAGGGGCTGGTACCATTTTTGTTGCCCAGTGCCCCGTTCCTGTTCCCTTCCCTCCCAGGCCAGTGGAACTTCTTTCATGTCCATCCTCTGCATTGAACATCAACTGACAAAAGCTCTCAGCAACCTTCTCAGTGAGAAGGCTGCAGCATGTCCAGTACTATGTGGGTTTTCATTATCTGACTCTCATATGCCTGCCCAACTTTAGACCACACCTGCTTCCTCAAGTCTGGCAATATGAGCCGCTGAATCTCTAAACCTTTCCAATCTATTTTATGCTCCTGATTTTGCCTCACAGTGCTGTCTTTGATACACATAAATAGAGTCCCCTCCCCATCTGGATTGTGAAAGAGTGAGGAAGTGAAGCAAAGCAGAAATGTGGAAGTACAGCTGATGCTTAGAAAAGACAGGGACCAGGATGAAAGATACATCCTTACATGGGCTGACTGACTGCTTTATAATAACAAACTCTGCAATCATAGAGTGCTACTCTCCAGACTCAGTGTCTTTTCTATGTAGGCAAGTGTCTCCTTCCTGCAACCTCTAAGATATAAAGGATTTTTCCCAGATGCACCCACAGTTATTCCTTCCAAATGTGACACCCAAGTAAGTCATTTCACTAACTCAAAGGCCAAGGGGCCAGAGAAAAGCCCAGAGCTACACACTGAGTTTCCTTCCCAGGATGGAGGTGCTGGGGGTGAGGATGTAGTGTTTCTCACCAGCAGCTGCTGCAGAGGATGCTTCCTTGACCCCAGCAGCCACGTGTACCTATCAGGGCTTAGTGCACCATCCACAGAGTCCTCTGGTAGATGTCCTGCTCAGATGGCATGAGAAGAGTTCACTAAAATGCTTTATACCATCACATTGCTCAATGGTGCTGCCTCTACTCTCAATAGAAAGCCTTGTGCAAAACATTACCTTCTATCTTCTCAATGTCTATTTCCAATTCTTACAAGAAAACTGCAGGTTTTCTGTAGGGATGTCCATTTCCAAATTGCATGCATTGTGGTGAAGTGCTCCATGAAGGTATTCTGTTCTGCACACTGCCTTACTCCCTAGGATGCTGAATGTTGGTGCTCAGACAGAAGGACAGAAAGATGGAAATGCGTAGTCAATTCACCCTTGTCTTGCAATCAGTGATGTGTCCATTTGATCTCTTATTGGCTAGATACTCTTGAGATCTGACTTTTGTATATAGAGAATGCAAAAATAACTGCAAGTGTGACACTTGCCAGTGTGACTTTGTTAGAAGTAACACCAACTTCCCTACTTGCTACCTTGACTGAGGACAGCCACAGGACTTCTTTCATCACAGGTGTAGTGTAGGCAGTGGCAGGCTCCACCTAACAATACATTCTTAATAGCAAATCTCTATCATTTGGCACAGAACTATAGCTAGAAATGTCTTTGGAATAGGGTGTCAGACTGAGATCGGAAAAATAGTGATCCAACTATTGATGGAAACAGAAGTTATGTGTCATTGGTTTTCCTGCAATGCAGACAGCTATCCCAAATTCACCCAATGTAACCTTTTTTCTTATTCTTTGTTTTTAAAAATTTACTTCAATTAATTTAAATTATACCCTAGTTGAGACCAAAGAAAACTGATGGAAACATGCATAATCAGAGAAAGAAGTAAAAGATAGAGGGAACGCAAGAAAGAAAAGAAATGTTGAACTTTTAACAAACCCTCATCTATTTAAAAAAGAGTATGCACAAACCAACTAAAACCCTAGAGAGAATCAGATTTTAGAAAACAGAATCTGAAAAAAATAAAAAGATAACAGAATCTGTTCTCATGTGATCATGCAAGGTTCTGTGTGTGTGTGTGTGTGTGTGTGTGTGTGTACATATATATAAAGAAAAAATGAAGTTACAGATGGCTAATCCATCTGGTCACAGGTCGCTAGAGAAGTCACAAGCAAATGTATGCTGGAAGTTTTTGATTTATGGAGGAGGCTTCCAGCAACAATTCACTGCGACTGATTAAATCATTGCAAACAAATTAGGTTCTGTTGGTGAAATTGGTAGTGAAGCGAAATCTACTTCTGCTTCCTGAAGGATTTGTGGTACATGTGTCTCAAACCAAGGCATCCACCAGATAAACAGGCTCAAAACAGGATCAAGAACAAACTGTGAATCTTTGAAAAAAAAATCACAGAATGTATATGTTCTGAATATACCTTTTTTGTTTGACTTTTTCCTCCTATCTACCTAGAGTTAAGGTTAGATAAATTCTTGCATCTATCAGACAATTTTCAAGTCATTTATACAATAAACCAGGTCATAGACAATTAACTGGTCTGGCCTCCTCTCAATTAATAATTTATTTGGAAATATTTACTGCTCTAATATTGCTACCCTTTAATTGGTTTCTTATTGCCTAAAGCATAGTGTAAATAATAATTATAGTGTTGCATCAACATTTATTAATTTTCAGAATAACCATGGGGTGGCTAGGGTGTTCTCTGTGTTATTAACATTGCTAGTTACTCATGGTCACAGCTCGCAGGTTATCTGTGCTTAGGTGTCAGTTTGGCACTCCCTCGCTGTGTGAGCGACTGGAAAACAATTGCTCCTTTGTGCCTGGGTCTGTTCTTCTGTAAAGGATACAGTAATTGTACTGTCTCACTGTATACTGTGAAGATTAAGCAATTCACACTGATATGGTGCTTAGAGCATTGCCTGGTATATAGTAATTGCTTAGTGAATGTTAGCTATTATTACCTCTAATAATAATCACAGCTTCAATTATCTAACATTTCAAACTATTTTATGAGCACTTATAATACCTCATCATTTCTTATGTCAATTCTATGAGAAGTATTCATGTCTCTCTCTCTCTCTCTCTCTCTCTCTCTCTCTATATATATATATATATATATATATACATATATATGTATATATATGTATATATAATCAGGCATACTTTATGAACTTGAAACAAGATTCAGGTTGCTGAAAGAATTTTCCCATCATACCCCTAGCAAAAGGAAAGGTCAGGCACAGGCTTATTGGACCTTTTAAAGCCTATGCTCTCTTTCTATAAGCTGCCTCATCTGTTACTTTCCAAGGGCAGCTACCCATTTCTTCTTTACCTTATTTCCCAGTTGCTTTGCCCTGTCCAGGCTGTGCTCAGCCCAGTGCAATTTAAGCCCAGTTTCCTTCCAGGCAGTGGGCACTGGCATGATTCCCACCCCATTACCATGGTGGGGAAAGAAGCATGATGCAGCAATTAACCCCTTGGGCTTCATCAAGCCACCTGGATTTATGTCCATCTCCTAGCCTAATAGCTCTGCTAAGCTGAAACATTATATCTAATTTCCTCATCAGTTAAATAATATCTTACCAACTGGCTGTTCTGAAGACTAAATGAAGTCATCAAAGTCTGATACCATGTCTTACACGTAGTGAACTGGATTCGTAAGATCAAAACAGCAGGTGTTGATGTTGATCAGCCCCACTCAAAGGCCAAATATTATGCTAAGAAGTGTGCAACACACTCACCCCAGAGGAGTAAATAAGTGGTCTGAGCAAAAGGCCAGGTGGGAAATTTCTCTAGCTAAGTGAGTGTCTGAGTGTCTGAGTACCCTCCCATTGCCACCTCCCAAAACTGCATGGGCAAGGAAGGTATTTACTCCCCACTTTAGCCCTACAGAGACCCTCACACTGATCAGCTTGTGTAGAATGGGATCTGAGGAGCCCAGGATACTGTTGGGACAACTGTGGCCAGGGCTCTGTACCTCAAATATCCCAGCAGTAGGAGAAAGAGGAGTCTCACTCAGGAGGAAGAAGAGCCTCACTCAGAAGAAGGGGGAGTCTCCAGGGGAGGACCAGTCTCACTCAGGAGAAGGAGGAGCCTCACTCATAAGAAGGAGGAGTCTCACTCAGGAGGAGGAGAAGTCTCACTCAGAAGAAGTTTCACTCAAGAGAAGGAGTCTCAGGAGGAGGAAGAGTCTCACTCAGAAGAACGGGGAGTCTACTCAGGAGGAAGAGGATTCTCACTCAGGAGGAGGAGGAGTCTCACTCAGGAGGAGTCTCACTCAAGAGGAGAAGAAGTCTCACTCAGGAGGAGGAGAAGTCTCACTCAGGACGAGAAAGAGTCTCACTCAGAAGAAGGGGGAGTCTCAAGAGGAGGACCAGTCTCACTCAGGAGAAGGAGGAGCCTCACTCATAAGAAGGAGGAGTAGTCTCACTCAGAAGAAGTCTCACTCAAGAGAAGGAGTCTCAGGAGGAGGAAGAGTCTCACTCAGAAGAAGGAGGAGTCTCACTCAGGAGGAGGAGAAGTCTCACTGAGGAGGAGTCTCACTCAGGAGAAGAAGGAGTCTCACTCAGGAGGAGAAGTCTCACTCAGGAGGGGGAGGAATCTCACTCAGGAGAAGGAGGAGTCTCACTCAGAAGAAGGAGTCTCACTCAGGAGGAGAAGAAGTCTCACTCAGGAGGGGGAGGAATCTCACTCAGGAGAAGGAGGAGTCTCACTCAGGAAGAGGAGAAGTCTCACTCAGGAATAAAGCAGGAATTTCCAGGAGACCAGATTCACCCCAAAAGAGGAAAGCAGCATGGAGGCTATCTACACATTCTGTTTTTATAGAGAACCCCAACCAATGCATTTGATGGCTGTACTAGACTGGATATTTATTTAAAAGCACCTGTAATTTTGACTTAACCCAAACTCCAAAATGTTTGGTACTTGCTGAGACAATTGCTAGGGCAGAAACTCATAGGGCAGAAAAACTGCGTACACACACACACACACGGGAAGGGAGTCAACGATTTTCACACCCAGCTCCATTCAGCCTCTTCCAAGTGGAAATGCAGTGACTCTCTCAGTGGTCAATTGGCAAGAACAAGTCTCCTCCCACTTTCCTCAAGGAGCCAGCTTCGCAGAGGACAGACCATTTCCCTGCCACGCAGTGTGTCTTACCTGTACAACACCCACCCACTCATCCCAGGGCTTCCCACGCTGGGCTGGTTGGACCTATTTCAGGTGTGGAGGTTTGTTTAAACTGGGAGTTCATTTCTTATGTGTGGTCTACTCTCAGCTTCCATCCTGCAGTTAGCTGTTTTGCAACAACAAAGCCAGATTTGGCCTTTGTGCCTTTATTTTGTCTTCTTTTTCAAATGCTTCAAAATTTGGACAAAGAGAGTTATGATGTATAGACTCACATCTTGGTTACACCAACAGCTCACCAAGTGAGCTTCCTGGAGAGAAGTGAGCAAGACTACAGATGTTCTCTCATGTAACCAGCCCAGTCAAGCTTGGCTGAGTCAATGTTTGCATTATCACTATGACTATGACTACTGGGGACAGTACTTACAGGTCCTCAGTATGTCCCCATCCTTCCTCCTCTGTTTCTATTTAACACCTCTATCCTGATTGTCTCTAGAGTCAGTGCCATGGCTCTCTGCACTACAAGGCTATTCCTCACTAACTCTATGTCACACTCCTCTCGGATTGTGACATTTCTGTACTCAGTGCCACTTGGAGGATTTTGTTGAGGTAGTTCTTACCGCACTCATAGTACTTGACCTTGGAATGCAGTCATCCCACAGAACACAAGTTCTCAACCGTGGTCTCAGCCAGTCCTCCGTAATTTTTGTGTCGCTACCAGTACTTCTTCCACTTACAGTGGCTGTTCAGTGCAGAAATCCCTGAAATAAAGCTGATTCCATATTTCAGTGAGTTTCGGCGTGGTCCCTGCAGATGGACCTGTGCAGGGTTGGCATCAAAGACACAGAGCTTCTGCACTGGATTTTTCTCTGGTTCTTTGGTGTGTTCATGTGACACTGTTATTCTCTGGGTCTCCATTTATATCACAATTATAGATCGCATTAGGTGTCCCTGTTGAATATATCAGCAGTATTTGTCCTGAAACACTCAATGAAAACTATTTTCATTTTTACTTCAACTGGGAATTAAATAATACAATGAATATTTTGATTATCTTGCACATACTTTGCCAAAAAGATGTTACCTCAAAGACATTTATTTCACCTGGACTTAGAGTCTGGAGTTACCAAAGAAACTTTTTAAAGAAGGTGAGGATATGAGGGTGCTCTGCAGAGAAAGCATTCTTTCTTAGTAAGGTGAGCTAATACTTTCTGCGTATTTGCCACCAAAGAGCCGACCATGTAAAAAGTACTGTAATATGCTGGCTGCAGGTAATTGTTCTAGAAAGACCCTAAGGTCAACAAACCCTGTGGAGTCTTGGTTTTACTTTTTATTACTAGAACAGAATAATGATAATTAAAATATCAATCTTAGGATTTTTTGAGCGTTTCTAAGCATTATGTATGAAACAGACGTATGTTCCCAAAGTAAATCTGTTTTTTATTATTAATTTTAGTGCTGCAGGAAGGACATCATATGAGTTAGATTTCTGATTAAGCCACAGCTTCTGTGTTTTTGTGTCTTATCTGTTCAACATAAACAGTTCTTTAAATGTGGAAGGAAGCAGGATGTATCACCATGGATAATTAAGGTCCCTGTTGTTCTTTTAATTATATTAAGACACAAACTGAACAGTGATCTGTAGGATCTGTAATGAGTTAGAGGCAAGTTCAGAAGAATCTCTGTGTCCCTGTTTTCTTCCTATATGAGATGGTGACCACATCTCCTGACACTAAAAGAATGCATGGCCTTGTGAACATCTACATGAACTATAAAGCGAAAAGCTATTGTTAGGTGCACTGAGGTGAGACAGAAAGACACAGGAGAGCCAGCAAGGTCACAGGGCTCACAGTCCTGGTTCCCACAATGAACAATGAACAATCTGTTGGCTCGTCTGAAAACTGAGCAGAAGAATTTTCACCTTAGTGATGATACTAAAAGAACTGATGTGCATATAGGTATGCGTGTACTGGTTAAGTTCTGAAATATAGAATACTATAATTGTGAAACCCTAGCCCGCTGTGGTAAATAAAAAATGGTGGTCAACATAACGCTAGTGGATCTGAATCAGCGTGGTGCTGATGGTCCACCTGAGGACTGCTGCCAGGATCAAAGGAGACCTGGAGAGGAAGAGAAGCATTGTGTTTGCAGTGTTGAGTGTTGCTGTTTGGAGCCGTTGGTTCTCCTGGAGGACGTTGTCATGCTGGCTCCCCCGATATGAACTCAGCTGTTATCATCACAGGAGCTCAGAAGCCTGTGGCTGAAAATAGCTGTGGTTCACTTTGGGGGAGCTCTGGTCCTTACTCTGAGCATTGCTTCCTGGCTCCAGAGGGGAAGATGTGTGCTGTTCAATCTCCAAGAGAAGTTGTCAAGCTGGCTTCCTGAAATGAACTCCACTGTTCTCATCGTTGGAGAAGCTTGGGACCCCCTTGTCACTGAGGATGACTATGGTAGTTTTTAGGAGAGCACTGGGCCTTGTTTTGAGTGTTGCTTCTTGGCTCCACTGCAGATCCCTCAGCCTGCTGATAGACTTTCTAGCTTCCACCTCTAACCTTTACGCCTTCCCAGTGCAGATCCGTAAAATAGACTTGCATGAGTCATTGTTGTTGGCTCCAGGCCTCCAGTTGGACTTATGGGAGGTATTGTTACAGGCTCCAGACCATCAGCTGGACTCATGTAGTACATTGCCATGGGGTCCAGGCCCTCAACTGGGTTCTCTAGATCTTTAGTGTGTAGAGAGATCTCCTAAATTTCTTGTATTTAACTCCTAGATGACTATTACAAAATAATACCATGAGTTATATGTCCTTTATGTAATTGTTCTTGCAACCCCTAAATACAACACCCATTTTATTTGTAAAGAATTCAGTGAAACCAGATGTGATGGCACAAATCTATCATCTCAGCACTCTAGGAGGCTGAGACAGGAGAATCACAAGTTTGAACCCAGCCTATGCAATTTAGTATTTTAGGGAGTTCCTGTCTCAAAATTTGAAAATGGCTGGAAATGTAACTCAGTGTGAAGGTCTTGGGTTCAATCCCCAGTGCCAGAAAAAAAAAATAAAAATAAAAATGATAACAACCAGACAAAGCATACAGGGTAGAACCAAAAAAAATATTGTAAACTTGAAGGACTGATTGATTTTATTACCACCTCCAGCAGAGGATAAATCAACTCATCTTCCTGCTGAAACACACAATTAGATAGATGATAGATATAAATACCCACATAAAGCAAGCAAGAATGTCAATACAACACTACCACAAGGAGAATGAACTGATACGTCCCAGGGTCTTCAAAACTCTGAAAAACAATGATTTCTCTGTGCATTCTGTGTGCTTATAAATAGACTCCAGCCATTTGATAGCATTTACTTTTATCGCCATTAATAAGATAGAGTACACTACAGTGGAAAGAATAAAAGTAACCAAAGCCAGAGAACTTTGGTTTGAAGCCTGGCTCTTCTGCATATTAATCAGCCTTGGGAGAAGTTATTAAACTCTCATGCCCTAAGTTGTCATATTTGTAAAATGGGATGATATGTACCTCATGGGGCGAATAGTGAGGGGAGAAAAATGCATGAGATTAGCATTCTGCTTCATTTGTGCTGTCCTTTTAAAAATATCCAGGGGCCATCTAGCAAATGGAATAAATACTGAGCCCTGTTAGTTCTGCCTGGTTGGCAACATTGGGAGTCCAGGAGTTCTAAAGACCTTATGGCGTCAAGGTTAAAGTCGAGCCCTTTGGGTTTAATGTGGCTGCTGAGCACAAAGCCGGAGGCCGAGTGGGAGGCTGCCCTTGTTTTGGCAGTGTGGGATTCCAGGCACGTTTTGCAATCTGTGTTGCGGGGAACCATGCAAGCACAATGCTGCGACAATGATGGGGTTAATTTCCACGGGACAGCATTCTCTGTCAGTCCCCACAGGAAACCTGCTTTCCGTGGGTGGACAGGAGCTAGGAAGACTGTGATGTTTCCACGGGAAGAAGCAAAGTTTTCTTCTCTTGGAAGCCTTGGAGCTTGAACATGGAGAAGTAAGGGGCAAGAAACATCCCACTGTTAGATTTTCTAGCACCCTCAGAAGCAGTCAGGATTCCTCTCCATCTCCCCCCTCTCATCCTGGGCAGACTTTCCTGGCACTCCCAAGCTGTCTGTATCCCACTGCCCTTGAGCCATTGAGCCAGTAGTTTTCACAGTGGAGCTGGACCAGTGCAAAGTGATGCCATCAAATTCAGCAATAAGCCAGCATATCTTTGCCTTATGCTTAATTTATCTCATCTAGTGTTTCCTTTACATTTTGCAATGTGAATAATATATTAACACCATAGCACATCTATTTAATTTATAAATAAGTGGTTACATATGGTAGATATGTTTTAGTGACTATTATACATAAAAACTAACATACAAACTACTAGAAATATACACCCAAAAATCATTTCCAGAGAATTTACCCTTTTTAAAAGTCAAGACTAGGATTTATTCAAGTTTGAGTTCTATGTTTCTGATATTGGCTCTAATGATACAGAAATGATGAAAGAATCAATGAAATTCTCAAGTGTCTTTTTTTTAGAACATCCTATGAAGAAGATTCTGTTTCTCCCACTTGAGATTCAGTAGACCAGAGCATACCCCCAACAGACAACCAGAAGAAAACATGGTCCATGCTGCTTGAGAATTATAGTCATGAGGCATTGTATGCAAAGAGGAAATTTTATATTTTTTGCAAGATTAGACTAGTTTACTCAGAAGGAAGGAATTGAATTGGGCTCTAAAGAGAAAGAGAAAGAGAAAGAATTATTTTTTTTTCAAATCTTTGGAAGAAAGACAGGAGCATGGATAGAGAAAACTTACATGATAATTCTCTTTTATTTCCAGGAAGTACCCAGGGTTGGGCACAATGGAAAATCTGTGCAAACAGAGTTACCGTCTCTAAACACATATTGATTAACATTACTGTAGTTGAATGAATAAAGACAGTCTGAATTGACTGAAAAATCATAACAATGTTTAATTTATATGACTTAAAAGCCTAAGAATTGAAAGAGTTTTGGACACATTTTGATCCATAGGTTTACAGTGCTATTGAATTTCCAACTCCATTTCTCCTAGAAACTCTGGATTCTGCCTTCTACTGAGGTTTTTCTCTCAGGTTGGCCATAAATTGGGTATTTCAGGTGTCCTATCATCTGATATTTGCAGAGGCAGAAACCAACCCAGGTCCCTAAGGCACAAGCAAGATTCCCCCGACTGCACTAGCGTAAGTCACATCTCCATTCCTGAGTTAAATGTTGCAGCCAATGACATATGCCAAACTGGACAGGTGAGAAGTCCCCTTCTCTGAAACCAACTGAATCCTTAAATGGAAATCAGGATGTTTCAAGTAGTGAAAATGGGGAGGTTTCCACCAGGGCAGCAAGCTGCTCCGTAGCAGGTGTAGTGCAGTCTCACTAAGCAATGGGATGGGAAGACAATTGTAACTTTCACACTTTGCATTATGAAGACAATCTGAATTTGAAAGATACGCCCCTGAAATTGCTTACACAATTTTTCTCCATTTCATTCTGTTTTGCCTCAATTTGGGATGACAGAGACATGTCTGCTACCATTTACCAACTTGAGTAAAAACTATGCTTCCTTTGGTTTAGCTTCTTTTCTTTCTAAAAAAAAAGTTTTACAAAAATAACAGTGAATTGACTAATGCACACTCAGATTTACCTTTGTATTCTCCATTCTCTGTGTCCGGTGTTGATATTGTTATCATTCCCACTGAGAAACAGGTGTTTGCTTTACCTTACATAAAACTAGCCTGAGTTCCTAGAATGAGTGCAAGTGTATAATCATCATTTTATTTAAAGAGATTAGCTTAAAAGACACCGGGACTTTGTGAAGAAATCAAAGCATGACCCAAAGGAATTCGATTAGAGAAATATTGCCTGCTATGCAAACTAAAGCCATCTGTGTGGTCTGTCCTTTTCCTAAACTGCTTCTTACCTTTGAGCAGGAGTCTGATCAACACAAGCAAATCATACGGTTTCCAATCGAGAGGCTCATTGCGTATGTCAGACCACTAGCTTTGTGCTTCTTCCTATGCTATTCTCAGTCCTAGATTGTTCAACACGCAGTAAATATTAAATGGGGCAATAATAATGATGACCATAGCCATGTAAATAAATAAGACAAAATACTCCCTTTCAAGGCTTTCCAGATTGTCTGGATGCATGATTTCAGAATGAAAGAACAGCCGTTTCATGGGGTCAAGTGGAATGTCTTTGGCCTTTTCAGAGGGTATTAAGTCATACTCAATTTTCCAAAGTCAAATGGATAAAGCCCTTCTAAGTGAGATCCTTCCAGGGAGCATGGGCCCCTGCGGGTGTGTTAATAGTATTTGTGGAGATGAAAAGAGTGTATCTGGCATGTATAACTTCCAGACAGAACCGAGGTTTCTCTCCTTGTGCAAACCTCTTACTGAAGCGTTAAATCTGATGGCATTGCTGGCCTGGGCATCTCTCTGAACTGTGAGATTCTCATCATAACCAACGTTTGTGCACGCTCACCCCAGGCACAGAGCCTGCCATGTAGAAATAGGATGAAATGTTTGTTGAATAAGAAATGAGCTCTGTTTTTGTTTTTCATTTAGCTTCTCAAACATGGGCCATTTGTGCATATCCTCCCAGGTGGTGCAAACACACCCAGTGAACACCCGTGTTCTGTAACTACAACTCCAGGCAATGATTACAAATCATTTCATTGTGCACGCTGTACCCGGGTTCAGTAGGATGGGGATGCTGTGGTTGATGAATGGTGTCCATCGTGGACACAGCAGGAAGGAGCAGTAGTGCCGTGCCAGGGAGCTGCCATCTGCAGTAGAAACGTCCTCACCTACAGCAGCGAGGTGGGGATTGTAGAGAGAGTAATGAAAGGCAAATGTCTCCTGTGCGTATCTGAGTAACTGGGCAAACTGCATCTGTGTTGGATTTTACAATTATTTTTAAATGAAAGGGTTTCTTTTTTTCTTACAAATACCCAAGACCTACAAATGTAACTGAAGATTATTTAAGGAGTTTGAGAATCTGAAAACATAATTTCAAATCACCACTGCTTGGAATTCTACTCATGCGGATGCATTTATTTTTATTTGTCAAGGAACAGATCTCAGTTGAAATGAAATAGGCCTAGTTGCTGTCTACCGTGGGTATTTGAGAGTTTCCAGAGCAAGCACCATAGGCCTGCGTGGTGCATCAGGATGAACTACAGATACTGTAACCTCAAAAACTCACCACAGCCCCTCCGTGTCACTTGTCTCCTTTGTTGGGATCATTTTATGACCCCATGGCTCTGCAAATATCTTTTACTTGTCCACCCAGACCCTCTGCATTTGACTGGGGAGGGACAGCTGGCCTTTTGGGTGACCCCTGCCTTCTGTACTCTTCAACCTGTGATTGGGGTCAGGCAGAGGGGTGCCCCAGAAGGAAACTGAAGGAAGGGAAGGGGAAGAGGACAAGGTATTGCTGGCACTGGGACTTTCAGTGAGACCAGGCTAGGCCAGTTGAGTACCGGCCACTCCCCTCCATGACAGCATCACTGGCCACCTTTCCTGAGCCTTCTGGATTTTAGTAGCTCTCCTTCTCCACATGCCTTCGGTCAAAATTGGAACAGGATCACTGCTCCAGGTTGAGGTCTTTGTGCTATCATTTGTGGTTCCCTCCCAAGCCTTGAAATCAGTGCCTATGGAAGCAAACTCTGCTTGAGTTTCCCTAGTTTCTCTCTGCTACCTTTTTCCTGTGTTCAGAAAACTGCAGTATTTCTCCTGGGAAGTCCACTCCCACCTGCCCCAGCGTGATGCTGAACGTCTGTTCTCCTTCAGGGGCTTAACGTATTCTATCCTTCGGATCTCCCGGTGACTCCAGTGGCAGAATCCTGATTCTGTTCACTGTGGATTCTTACAGCATACATCAGCTGCTTATATTATGCACTGTCACAGTTACCCTTGTGTCCTTGTCAAGAGAGCTGCACTCTGATGAGAGAGGTGATGCCTCGAAATGAGAAGGTTGTGAAAACCCTTGACAATTTGTAACATGCTATTTTCCATTTCAGATGAAATCATTTTATAAAAGTTAAGCATCGATTAGAAAACTAATGATTCCGAGGCTATTTATTGCAAGTGCATACTACACATCCATTTGTAAAAAGATTCCAGACTTTCCCTTATACCTAAATAACTCTGTGCATATCTGGAAAACAAGCAGAAACAGTAATGAAGAACCACAGAGCAGCAACTTCTAAATTGATGAGATGCACATTCTAGGTGTTGACATGTTCGTGTATGTCATATATTTTGAAAGACTTTGTTTTTCAGATTTGCAGCAAATTAAATGGAAAGTCTGGCGGCTTCCCACGAACCCCCACATAACGAATGCACACCCGCCCTCTTTATTAACATTCTCGGAGAGTGGTGTGTGTGTTCCAAATGATGAACCTCCACCAACACTTCGTTATCACCTACAGTCCATAGTTTACATCACAGTTGCTTCACGCTGTTATGAGCTCTTCGGGATTAGACAAATGTGCAACGCCACTATCCATCGTTGGAGCAGTTCACACACTTCCCTCACCCTGCAAATCCTCTGTGTTCTGCCTGTCCATCCTTTCCTCTTCCACTCACCCTAGCAGTGAATTTTCTTTTCACCTATGGAAGCCGTATGTTTTGCCACTACCAGATGCAACATAGTTTGAACCAAATGGTAAATAGGCTCTTGAGATTGACTCCTTTTGGTTAGTAGCATTGCATTCAAATTTTCTTCATGGCTTAGTAGTTCATTTCTTCTCAGCGTGGAGTAGTACTTCATGGTCTGGATTACCACAGTTTATTAGTATATTTGATTAATAAAAGACATTTTGGTTCCATTCTGGTGTTGTGATGAGGGTTTTTAAGGGAATAAATTTAATACAGGACACATAATTTATAGGATACTTTTATGATATTCAACCAAAAAGTCAAATGCAGAAGAGTACAGGACATCTGTCCACATACTAGAGACTCAAATAATCCAGTTTAGGGCCTGGATCCCACAGCAATGCCTTATACAAGTCCAGCTGAAGACCTAGAATTTATGGCAATGTCCTCCACAAATGCAGCTAGAGGTCTATAGCCCACAGCAATGTCTCATGCAAGCTCAAGGATTTGCACTGGGAAGACCCATAGTCCAGGAGTGGTATCTGGAATATCTGTGCCAGCAGGATGAAGGATCTGTGCCAGCAGGCTGAGGGGTCTGCACTGGATCCAGGGAGTAATGCTCAGAGTAAGGACCAGAACTCCCCCCATAAAACAACCACAGCCACCCTCAGCAATATCAAGGACCCAATCTCCTCCAATGAAGAGAACAGCTGAGTTCACAACAGGAAAGCCAACATGACAAGTTTCTCCTGGAGAATCAACAGCACACCATCTTCCCCTCCAGGTCTCCCCTTATGCTGCCGGTAACAATCCTCAAGTGGGCCTTCCACACCCAGCACCATGCTGATTCAGTTGAGCTGAGTGTTACCAGTTGGCCATGAGTTAATGCACCACATCTGGATTTGAGCAGTTTTGAATAAAGTTGTCATAAATATCATGGTCATGCTTTTTGTGTGGCATGGTACTAAATTGTAGTTGAAATCAACTTGAGTGAGAAATGCCTGGCTCATTGGCTTAACAAGCTCTGGGCATCAATGGATGATGCGAAGACCTACTCAGGTTGTGGGAGGCACCAACCAACGGGCTTGCAGCCTGAATGGGAAAAAATGAAGAAGGAAGTCTCGCTTCTGTTTCTTCAGACAAGCTCCAGGCTTCTACTCACCTTAGTTTCTGGTGCAGATCCTTCAGCCTTGCAGTGCTGATGCTTGGGCTTCCTGATATGATACTCCTGTGGGACTGTGGGACTCTACAGTGAGCTCCAGATTCTGACCTTTGACTGCGTCCTTCGGCTCTCCAGTGTGCCCACAGCCCTTCTGCACCCTTCCATGCCTGAATCTGCAGGAAGCCACTGTAAGCCTATCTTGAAAATGTATCTATCTATCTCTCATATTAGACCTGTTTCTCTAGTGAGAACTGATTGATATATGCAGACAAAAAATTTAACTCTGGGTTACAGGATATGATTGCTAGATCATGGGGTAAGGGTATGTCTAGTTTTACTAGAAATTCCCAAAACTTTCTCCAAAGTGGCAGTGCCATCTTGCCTTCCCCCAGTGCTAAGCAAGAGTCTCTATGACTCTGCATTCTCACCAGGAGTTGGTGTTTTCTGGATCATGGTCATTCTAATAAGCTAGTGGTCACTTGTTGCTGTTTTAATTACCAGTATGTCTCATGGCAGATAATGTGAAAAAACTTTTTAAGAGCTTATTTTCTATCTGTGTATCTTCTTCAGTGAAGTATCTGCTGAGGTCTTTGGCCATTTCTTAATTGTGTTATTTGTTTTCTTAATGTGGCATTTTAAAGAGTTATTTTTATATTTAGGACAAAAATAATTTATCAGAAATATCACTTCCAAATATTTTCTCCCAATCTATACTTTATGGTCTTTTTCCTTCTCTTGATAGTATCTTTAGCAGAGCAGAAATTTTTCATTCTAATGAAGCCCAACTTATCTCTCGTTCTGTCCATGGATCATAATACTAATGGTAACTAGAATGTTCTCCAATTTTATTTCCCTTTTATAAAATTTCTCAAAAGCTATGAAAGACACGTTACACTTCTGATTTTATAGAGAAGAAATGGAGAGTTGGAGAGATCAAGTGTCTGGATCACTGCCGCGTATTCTGTAAGACTTGGCAGACAGGTGTCGCGGAGTGTCTAGAAACCAAGTCTCTGAGGAGTGCAAGAGCTTCTCTCCAAAGTGAACCCAGGAACTGCGTACCAGGCTGTCATCCACGGAGCTTCTGTTCCTGCTGCCGCACTTGTGCTTTCTCAAAGCCACCAGTCTCCGTGACACTCTGCAGTTCTACCTTTTGACGCTCTGCGAGTGAAAGCTGTTTCATTTTTCAGCCCAGTGGTTTTCAAGTAAAAGTGATTTTGCCCCTGACCAGGAGACAGGCTGCAGACATGTCAGAGACATTTTTGGTGGTCACCAGAAGAAAAGTGTTAGTCACTGAGTCACAGATGCTGCTAACCAACCTGAAATGCAGATGACAGTGCACTCTGACAGATAATTTTATACCCTCATATCAGTAGTCCTGAGGCTGAAGGCTCCTGCCTTGTATCCACTGCACTCAGGAATCCATACATCCCCACTCTAATGATAGGATTCCAGACCGTACATTCATATTTGCTACCAAATCTATACTTCTAATGGTTTCAAATTGACCATTTAATTGGCCAAGGTATTTAAGTGGACTGAGTCTCAGCTGGAAACAAATTCAGTCTCTCAGAGGTTAATCTCTGTACCTTTGAAGGTTTCTTATGAAAATTAGATGAGATAATATAGAGGGATATCTACCACCTCCAAGTTCTTTTTCGTTGAAAAAGCATTTGTTGCAGTTCTGTCAACCACAAGAGGAAAGATACTTCTTCCTACTCGTGGTTAATGAGACCAAACATGTTTAAACAGCCAGTTCTCATTACACAAATTAAAATGCTCGCCCAAACTCCACAAAAAGGTCTCATTCTCGGCCTCCAGTGTTTGTGTTTTACATGTAAAATAAGGCTTCAGCCTACAGAATGTGTTTTTCCCCCACTTCTTTTTTAAATAGTTGTATTTCCAGCTGGTTTTATTTAAGACTGTGCTTTTGATCTCTTTGCAATTCTGGGCCTGGATCCAACTTGGCTGTCAGTATTTCAAAGGCTCCCCAGGAGACACTGTTGCTTGGAAGATGGCCCCATGCCAACCAGGAGAACTGGTCTACCCCCTTGAACGTTTGGTGAGCCTGCCAGAGTTTCAGATCCTTTCCCACCATGTATCTGCCAGGAACAGTATCAGTCTGGGATGCTGTTACTTAGGGTATTGTACTCATAGACTCAGAAAGCAATTAAGGCTAGAAGTAGTTGTACAATGAATTTAGTCCAGTGGACTAACTTAACAGATGAGACTACTGAGGTTTAGAGAAGAGGGGAGTCTTAGGCAAATGATCTGTCTTCTCATTCTCCATCCAGTCCTTGATGCAAGCATTACACTGCTCCACAGAACAGGATTCAAACAGCCAAATGAAATGAAACTCCATCCTCTGACCACTGGCCCACTTTTCCTTGCAATCAAGCATTTGCTAAGTACTTTCATGTTGCTTTCAAGGCTACTCCTATTGCTATTCCTTCATACCCTTCCGTCAACACACCTGTCACATCAGTGTCCACTTGGGAAATTTTCATAACACTGATTTCTTTCCATCTGTTCCTCCTGGGCATCACTAATCATCTGCTTCCTTCGAGGCATCCCTCCCATGGCCACACTCTCACCTTGTCATTGCCAATATCCCCCCGGCCACTGGAGAAGGACTTCATTCTGCTCTCTGTCTCCCATCACAATCCATCAGCCCCTCCAAGCTTGTGATCCCTCATCTGGCAATTAACCCTCACACTTTCTCCAGTGGCCAACACATGAATCAATGACTGTTCCAGTCGCAATCTCTGACACCCTCCTATGTCTTTCCTTCAAGCTTTATTCAGTTCAAATATTTGAATATATAAAAATAAACTTGAAATTCTACACAGAAAAATAGCACAGACAGAAATAAAGAGGCACCCAGCAAACTGGGGGAAATATTGGCAGATTGCATCATGAAAATCATCAGACTTAATAGCTAATGTCCTAAGCATGAGATGATTGCTTATAAAGCACTGATAAGAAACCATTTACAAATAACGTAATAGAGAAGTGAGTAAATAAAAGAAGTGTGCACGCAGAGGAATTTTTGAGAGAAGATAGTGATGCTCCTAACAGTATGAATCTACCTACAAATAAAATCTTTAAATGGAAACTTCAGAGAATACCATTTTAAACCTAATTGTTCACAAAGATCTTGAAGTTTGATAATACCTACATGTGGAAAATCACTCTCAAGCAATGCCAACAGAAGTTTATATTGTTATATTTTCAGGGTAAAATGGATAACAATTCCTACTAAATTAAAACAACTAAATTATGACTCAGTGTTTTCAGTTTCAGGAGGTTATTCAAGAGACAAACATGTACATGTATGAAATGACATAGGCTAAACAATATTCAGTGCTGCTATTCTTTTGACAGCAACAGATTGGGTGTGACCTAAATCCCCAACAATAAGAACTGGGTCAAATAAAATCAGAAACTTCCCTTCACATTACACTTCACTAGAAATGATGTGATAGCTCTATATGCTAATTTGGAAAGATCTATAATATATTTTAAGATGGAAAACTAGAAGAATCATGTTTTTAATATGTTGCCAACTGTGGAGATATTTCAAAACATCTATATACATACTTTTATGTGCATGGACTATCGATGTAAGACCATAAAAGAAATACATATATGTCTCTGGAAAGAATTGATAAACTGCGATAGGGCATGGAGGAAGAGAAAGAATTGCTTCTTTCTGTATTCTTTTTGCCCCTTTGACTTCTTTAACATATATGGCAGCTTTACAAAGCAGAATAGAAGGTTTTAAACTGCTGAAAGATAACAGGGAGCCATTGACACAGGCAGAAACTCACTGAATTGAACTCAAATAGGATGGAAAGGAACTGCAAGAATCGACAAAAGTAACTACATCAGATTAAAAAGCTCCTTAACAGCAATAGAAACAACCAACAGGGTGAAAAGACCACCCAGAGAATGGGAAAAGATAGTGCCTGCTATTTTGCCAATAGAAGGCTAATACGTAGAATAAAAAAAGGACTCAAAAAATTAACCCTTAAAAAGCAAATAACCCAATTAAAAATGCACACGTGAACTGACTGGACACTTCTACAGAGAAGTGCAAATGGCCAGTAAATATATGAAAAAGTATTCAGTATTTTAGCCATTAAGGAAATGCAAATCAAAACATGCAAGGTTCTGTGTTCCAGGGCAGAATGGTTATCATCAGGAATACAAAAATAATAGATACCAACCAGAGTGTGAGGGGAAAGAACACTTCTCTGTTGTCGGCAGGGATGTAAACTAGT
Source organism: Dolichotis patagonum (assembly GCA_004027295.1). Lineage (NCBI taxonomy): Eukaryota > Metazoa > Chordata > Mammalia > Rodentia > Caviidae > Dolichotis > Dolichotis patagonum. Next base: position 27,321 of record PVJX010003579.1, on the reverse strand, counting down.
ACAATTACTATGGAAATCAATATGAGGATTCCTCATAAAGCTAAAATAGAAATTCCAGTTGACTCAGCCATGCCTGTCCTGGATACATTACTGAAAGAACTAAGGACCTTGTACTGTACAGATACGCACATGTGTATAGCAGTGTGATTCACAGTAGTTCAGCTCTGGAATAGCCGGGCTGCCAGGAACAAATGAATGGACAGATAAAATCTGGTGCTTATACCCAGTGGAATATTGTTAAGCCATAAAGAAGGACATCATGTCATTTGCAGGAAAATGGATAAAACTAACGGACCTAATGCTAAGTGTAATAAATCAAACTCAAGAAATTACACACTGTGTACTTCCTCTTAGATGAAAAACCTAAAATATAAATAAATAAATTGGTAAAATAAAGCAGTGATGAATGGAAACAAAAAGTCAGGCATTTTGGAGATGGAAAAGGGAATCACAAGAAGAAGGAAGGGAGGAGGGGAGAAAGAAATGATGAGGCTGTCCTGAGCATTTACCAACTCCTCCACATGAACAGGACCATCATGCATTACAACTATATACTAATAAAAAATGGTAAGTAACGAGGTGAAAAATTAGTACACGAATAAGGAACCCTTTAGGGACTTTCTCATCACCTTCTTCCAATTTTCTGCATTGTGTTTGTCATTTCTGATCATTTTATGTTTATCACATCTTGGCAGCCCTAGAATGTGAGCGAGGTGACAACAGAAGGAGCCGCCTAGGCGAGAAGCCCCGCCCCATGTGTCGGTGAGGAGCAGAAGGCCCCTGAGCCCGCGCAGGGCTGACCCCGGGCACCCTGAGCCATGCAGAGGCCTCGCAGTTCCCTGCTCAGCCTGCCCTAAGCTTCTGTCCTCACTCAGAGCACACTGGGCCCGGGCACGCGGGGACACCCTGCGTTGCCGGCTGTCCAGGAGTTTGAGCACTGTCTTGTGCACCGGAGAAGCGTGGCCCACAGCTGTGAAGTGGGTGAGTTTGAGGAGGTGGCCTTGCCCACCCTGGCGGCGCAGGGAGGTCTGTGAGGAGCAGCTTCGTGCTGGCCTCCTCTTCCTCCTCCTCCTCCTCCTCCTCCTCCTCCTCCTCTGCTCTCCGCCGTCCCTCTTCCCGCGGCCTCATGTGCAAGGTCTTCACATTCATTGTGTCTTCCCTTCCTTTCCTTTCTCTTTTCTTCATGTTGGCTTCCCTAGGGAAGTGGGTAGGTAGACTGTTCCTCACCATTGCACCTTGAGCTCTACTGTCCTTTCCAGATGCAGTTAAACCCCCCTCTTTTCATCTATCCCCTTGAGAATTCTGTTTGGATGGAAGAGCTGGTAAAAAGCCAGTTTGGTGGAATTGTTTTGAACCTATTCGTTACCCGCACATATCCTGCTCCGTGAACCAGAACATTTGAAGCCAGTGATGTGGCTTAGATTTTGCAAGTCTCCCTAAATATTGGAAAACGTCTTAAGGCCTAGCTTTGCTCTTTAACGGTCGCTGCATTACCTCTGTTAAGCACTTCCTGATGCTGATTTTCCCTTTCACTGTCTTCCCTTTGAGTTCCGTGTGTTCCGCGTCTAAGCAACGTGACAGCTCCTTCTGCCAGCCGTGGCTCCTTTCCCACACTTACTGCTTCTAATCTCATCTCCTCTAACAAGCTAAGGGTACCAGGGAAATGGTAACCCCGTGAGGGATACAAGGTTTTGGGTTCCCAGTGGTAAGCTAGTACACTTGCTTTTGAGTTGTAAATTAACCCACTGTGTCTCCTACAGGACAAAAGGCAACAGGTGACAGCAGTGTGTTCAGTCGTACCTGGACCAGGAACGGTGACCCGCACTGTGGAATGAGTCAAAGTCAAAGACCTTCATATTCTTTCTGAATTTCATTTACCTGATATAAAACTACAAAGCGTCATCTACAAAGATGCTTACTGCTCTTAGAACTCATCTCATTTCATCCTGAACGATAATTTTCATTCTATGTGGCATTGGTAAAAATTTACTCATTCTTTGTAAAGCATTCATCCAAAGTTCATAGAGATTGTTCCACTGATTAGAATATATTACAAAATGGAGATTGTAGGTCAGTGCAGGGACCCAGAAGATATTCAATAAAACATGAAATCAAGGTTTATGGGAAAACCAGTCTTACAAACATTTTATTGAAAGGACTTAAAAGTTGTGAAGTTGAAAAAACTTAAAGTATCCTTAGGAAAAATAAGAATACATAGCAAGACCTTGAAGGATCAAATGGGCCTTTGACTTCCCCAAAGAAATAGATCTGTATTTATTTGAGATACATTGATAGAGCAATTATTATGCTCCAAACCTTGTCTAAATGCCATAGATACTATTAATAATGAGTTTATGTAAGCCCTAATGAAACCTTCATTTTGATGGAAATATAGATGATGAACAAAATAAATTACATGTGTATATGCAAAATATTATACATGTATTACAATGTGTTAGTGACACATACGGGGATGTTGGCCAATGATATACATATATATAATATATATTGATATATGATACATTATATATTGGTCAGTGCTAAGTAGACTATAAAAGTGGGATTATAACAAGTTAGAAATTTTCCTCACTTGATATTTCAGGGAACAAAGAAATGAAATTGTTAGTATTTTGGCAAGAGAAGTCTCCCTGTGATAGTGACAGTTGATTAAAAATCTGAAGATAGTGCAGGAGAGAGCCAGGATAAGATTATCTAAAAAGTTCAGATTCTAGATGGATTTTAAAGCTATGACTGACAGGTGGTCTGGGAGTAAGGAATTCATAGAAGAATCATTGAATGAAATGAAATAGAGATAAAGGAAAGACACAAGCTCTTCTTTGGACATATTTAATTAGAAATATTTTAGCACTCGAGTGGAGAAATCTTAAATTCAAAAGGGAGTTGGGCCAAAGATAAAATCTGTCATCTTCAATATATGCGTTGGATTGAAATCCACAGGATGGATGCCCAAGGGAATGGAAAATAGAGCAGAGGAGATTGTCTGAGACCAAACTCTCAGACAATCCCCACTAAAGGACAAAAGAAGTTAACAGAAATCAATAGGTACAACTAAAGTGTCCACCATCTGCAAACAAAATTAGCGTGAACTCGGAAACCAAAAAACGCATACAGAGGGAAGAAACCCAAGCGCTGCTTACAACCTTCTCAGTGAACATTCTCCCGGCTTCCAGGAAGCCAAGGGTGTAGTGGCCGCCCGTTCCCAGTGAGTGATGTCTGCAGCTGTGAGCGTAGCACCCCAGGAAAGGGCTCCAGCATGAATGCAAGGAAAGGAACTGAAGTCAGTAAGTAAATGAACATCTATGAGGAATTTTTCTGTAAGTTCGAACAGCAAACTGGTGAAGGGCAAAAGGAGGTAGTGCTGGGTACTTTGTGGAACCATTTGACAGGGTCACAGCGTGCACAGATACTTGGTCAAGCATTGTTGTGTATGTTTCCATGAGGGTGTTTTGGGTGAGATTAACATCTGAGCAGGTAGACTGAGAAAAGCAGATGGCCCTCCCTAGCATGGGTGGGCCGCATCTTATCACTCAATGGCTTGAATAGTACAAGAAGGATAACCCATTCCCACATAAGAGAATTCTTTCTGTCTGACTACTTTCAATCTGGAGTGTAGCTTTGGACTGGCTTTGGATACAGGTTGAAACATCTGCCCTCCTGCTGGCTGAATCACCCTGTAGATTTTGGACCCATTACTTCTATAATCACATGACTCATTTTTTTTAATGACTGTGTGTCTATGTTTGTCTGTCAATCTATCCACGTTCTATTAGTCCCGCATCTCTGGACGGTCTTGACTAATACTGACAAAAAAAGGGAATTGTGTTTGTTTGATTTCAATATACCTCCAAAAAATATATGTTATGAGAGAGATGGGAAAAATAACCACTGTTATATGTTGTTGTATGATATTTATTGCTAAGAGTTAGAACCGATGACACAGGAGGAAGGAGGTGGCTCACAGGGAGGAGAAAGTGACTGATATGGGTAAAGACACTGAGCACGTTGGGGTGAACTGCTCTCCTCTGCAAAAGAGATGTTCAAGTCCTAATGTTCATAACATGCAAGTGACCTTATTGGAACCCACATTCTATGTAGATATCATTAAATGAAGAAGTGGCCCCAACCATACTGATGTCCCAATATAAACACCATGTGGTCACACCAAGATTTAAGGGCAAGCAGTTTGCAGAGAGACAGACAGCAGCTGGAAGGAGGCATCCACAAGCTACATCCCAGGAGTAGCAGAGATTTCCAGCAGCTCAAAGAAGCCAGCAGGGGCGAGGGCAGCTCCTCCAGCCGGGGCCCACTGCTGCCTCGCTCTCACACTCCCCGCTGCCCTGGAATCCTGAGAGAGTGCATTATTTTCAGGCGGGCACTCTGGGATCCTCTATTTCTGCAGGCCTGAGAACCAACACACTGGCCTTAGCAGCCTCTGGAGTCATTTCTGGGAAGGGAAATGCAAAGTTACGGGAAAATAAAATCCATTCTGTGATTAAAAATTATAAATTATTTCATGGGCGTGATGTCAGAATGCATTGATGGAAGTCTTGGAGGGCCGCTGTAGGGATATGGGCATCAATTCCTTTGTCATTCCTTTTTTTTTTTTTTAAAGTTCTGACTATAAAGCTAGAATGTATAAAAGTTTGCCTAAAAGGGAAATAGGCATCCACTCTATAAATACTTGCAAGTGCCCCAAAACTTTAGTCTAGGTGATCTCTGCAATACTATTATAAGCATAATAATATTCTAAATTATTGCAATAAAGCCCAAGTAAGTCTTTCCTGTCTCCAGCGCTCCAGGATTCCAAAGCCTTGGTCTGACCACTCAGTCCCAGGTGCAAGATTTCCAGGGCACCAGTAGCCCTGTCTGCACGGAAGACCGACTGGCTTCTGTAAGGCAGGCCCTGGCTCCATGCGGGTGCATTAACTTTTCAGACAGACTCCGCAAAAGAGAGCAAGAGGAGCAAGGTCATGTGTGTCCCCTGGCCGCCGTCTCCCTGGAGGAGAATAACGGACATTCTCTTTGAAAGCCTGGAGAGGAGTTTAGAGTTCTGGCGCAATAATGATGGGCCTAAAGTATCAGGCGAAGACATTATATTTCAACTCACTATCAAAGATGACTTCTGGCTGGGGAAATCTGAATTTCCATAATGCTGTGCAGCACTTAATAGTACCCAGTGGACAGGGATAGTTACGGTGCTTCTTAAGTCTAATTACAATGGAGTCTAAGCCAAAAAGCTCTATATGAAAAAGTACTTGACTTCTAGCCAATGAAATATTTAATATAGCAAGATTTGAACAAAGCAAAGCATGCAGACACCTCATTGCTGCTTTTAAAACAGTAGTTTCATGTTCCTAATTTCAGAATATCTGCCCCTACATTCTGACTCTGCTGCTTACTGATAAGATGACCTTGAGAACGAGAGGTCACCTTTTTAACTCAATTTTGTCATTTGATACAGACAATCAGTATTTGTCCTAAACAGAGCACATGTTTAGGGTGATTGTGTATCCAGTGTGCTCAGGTCAAACTATTTATCTGCTGTTTCTGCTCAGCCATTGCCTACTTTCATTCATAAAAAGATCTTGATTTGCTCAAAACAATCATGCGACCATCAAATTCATATGTGACCATATGAAAGTGTATTAATCCACTTGGTCTTCTCTAATAAAAAATACCAAAAATAGAGTGACTTAGCAACAACAGAAGTTTATTTCTCACAGATTTAGAGGCTAGGAAGTCTATGGTCCAAGTGCCAGAAGTTGTGGGCTTTGGTGCCAGTCTGATCACTAGTTTATAGACGGCAATTTTGCGCTGAATTCTCAAGGGTTGAAGAGGGCTCACTAGCTTCCTAGGGACTCTTTCATAAGGGCACTAATCTCATTGGTCACATTCCACCCTCATGACCTACTCCTTTCCAAAGATGACACTTCTTAATAGTCTTATCTTACTGTTAACATTTCAATAGGTGAGTTGCATGAGTGCACAAGTGTTGATGCAGGAGCAGAAAGCAACTTGAGAGATTTTAAATTGCATGTGAGTGTAAGCTGCCTTCATGAGATTGATGGTGGCCTCCACAGTGCACAGGGCTACCTTAGTATTGGTGTCTGAAGAGCAGTCAGCCCGGAAATGTGTAGCATGATTTATGTATGGATTACACTGTGGGTATGAGTGAATGCGTGAGTGTGATATGAACTCGCATTGTGGGAGGTGGGTATTCATTTTCCAAAGAAATTGCATCTTCTCAGCTACTTAACATGCCACAGATGGAACTTCCTGCAGGTAAATACAGGAGGCACAATAGGAGCTGGAGGGACAGAACACCAAAAATATACCATGTGGCATGACCTGAGCTAGTTTGTAGTATAACATGTTTGAAGTTAAATCTGACTGAATTCTTTTTGTTTGTTTGTTTTTGATTTTTTGGTGCCGGGGATCGAATTCACGACCTCGCGTTTGCCAAGCAGGCACTTACACTGCTGAGCTAAACCCCCGGCCCCCTGATTGAATTCTTAACACAGCCCTGGAAAGTAGGCAGAGGGCGACCTATATGACAACTGTGGAAACCAAAGCTGGTTAGCAGTAGAACCAGACCTTAACTCCAGATCCAGTTCTTTCCAATTCCTTACTCTTTTTCATATTCATATCATTAAATTCCAAAGTGTGCGATATTACACTCTCACTAGCAGTGCATCATAGTTTCAGGTTCTATGATTTCTCACCAGATTTTTAAATTTTCGATCTCTTAAATTTGGAATGCCACTTAGTGTAAAATGATAGATCATTGGAACTTCAGTTTGCATTACTCTGTATTTAACCTTGATAAATACATTTCCTCGCATTTATGGAACATTTATATATCATCTTTTGTGAGGTATCAGTCTGAATCTTTTATTAGCAACTTTTAAGATTTTTGTCTTTGATTATTGAGTAGCAAGAATATAGCATATATTAGGAAAACAAGTTTATTGCCATATATAATTGTAAATTATTATTTTTTCAATGCATGGTTTGTTTCAGCTTCAAATTTGATTGTTTTCTTTTATGGTTGAATTCCAGAAAATACTGCTTATACGAAAAGAACAAAGATATTTTCCTGTGCGGTTTAAAAATTTTAGACTATTACTTTTACATTTAGAATTGTAAACTATCTTGAACTATGTAATGGATAGTGTGAAGTGTGATTTGAAACTCTTTTCCATAAATATATCCATATTCTCCATTAAACTGTTTTGGCATGCTGAGCAAAAATCACCTGAAAATATACTTCTGGATCTTCTATTATGCTTGGTTGTTATATTTATCTATGTCCCTATCAATAGCACATTATCAGTTACTGCGACTTCACAGTAAATCTTAAAATCAAAACTCCTCTTAACATCTTTTTCTAGATACACTTTAGTGTCCTGTCTCAGTTTCTAGTATTTCACTGGAAGTTGATTGGAATTGTATGGAATCTACTAGCTAATTTTGAGAAAGTTGACATCTGTGTTGAGTTTTATGGCAGAATATATACATAGAACTTTGTGGGGTTTTCCATTTAATATTTCCTAGTTTTTGATATATGTTTTATATATATTTAAACAAATTTATTCATAGGTAATTTATGGTTTTAGTGCTAGTTTGAGTGGCATTGAATTTTAAAAATTTTTTTGAAAGTGTTCATTCCACAATTGTAGTTAGTGACTTTCAATTTCTGTGTTGGCTTTGTATTCTTCAACCTTCCTTAATTCACTTATTAGATGCAGGTCTTCAAAAGATACTTTTTCTTGGCAATCTCCAGTCTTCCATCTTTATTCTCTCCTGACCTATTATGTCACTTCATCTTCTACTATGACTGTTCTATGGCATTTCTTGAAATAGAAGCTTCCCAGTCATAAATTCTCTGAATTTTTGTTTATCCAAAAATTATCATTTATTTGAATTTTTAAAATGAGATTTTTTTTTCTTGATCTGGAATTGTAGTATTAAGTATTCTTTGCTTTCTTTCTCAACTTCAAGGTGCTGTTTTGTTGCCTTCTGTCTCACTTTGTTTCTGATGCAGTCTTAGCCATCGTGGGCAGCAGTGTTCTCTTGTTCTTTCATGGGTCTTTACTCCCCTCTGGCTGAGTTTGAGAATTTTTGTCTTGCCCTCTAGCCATTTGATGATTCTAGCCCTTCCTGTTGTTTTATTTGTACTGATTTGCTTGGACCTCACTGAAATTCCAGAATATGTCAGAGGAAATATGCACATTTGCAATGCTTGTGTCCCTGGACTCTGACAGGGAATGGCTACGGGAAGGATAGAGATGAGGGATTGTGGGAGGGATAGCATAATTAATCATATTAATTCCTGGACAGCCAAATAAAATCTAAGCACCATGCTGCTGCAATCTCCAGAGCGAATCTCCGGTCTAGAGAGCCATATTTTGATTTTGAGTTTGAAATGTCCCTTTATCAACACTGTTATTCTGTGTGTGAGTGCTCAAAAAATTTCCTTGTGTTGAACTACCATGTTGAGGTTTTCAATTATGCACCAAAAGGGGCTTGAAAGATATTCATTCAGTAAAATATTATATATAACATTTGTTATTAGACACATAAAGTCTGATGTTTGTGGGCCCTTTCCCCCCACTTCTGACTGACATTCCCATACACTGTTTACCGTGATATCACACTAGTTTTCCACGGCACTTCCTTGACTTTAGCAATGTTCCTTTAATGTAAGTGCCACCCCCTTGCGTTCCTGAGGAATAATAATATCTACTTCTCCCCCATTCTGTAAATTACGTCTACAGAAGCTGTTAGTGACTGGTGCTGGTTTATGATAGTTGACCTTCAAGCCAAAGGGACCAGAGGCTGTTACACACAGCCCATATCCCCATGGCCACGGCCATTCCAATCAATTCTATAAATTTTTGTGTTCCTTTGCCAGAATCTCTGCAGACTCCCAGAAACAACTCTGTGCCAGCTGACCATGATAAGAAAGTGCCAGGTATTTACGGAGCACCTCTCCATGGGAGAAAATCTCAGCCAGTGGCGGAAGAGAATTGGTACGTAAGTGCAGCGCTGCCTCTCCCGTGCCTACAATGCCTAGGGCATGCATTCTATGTCTGTTTCTCATGGTTTTTCAGAGGGATTAATTTCCATTTGCTTCAGAGACACTTGCTTGACACCACACAGTGGACACTAGTTGTCATTCTACCTTGTCTTGTCCCATTTTTGCTCTTCTTCCACCTGTGTTTCCTGAGATCAACCCCAAACACTGAGGAACCCTCCAGTCTTGTTCTCAGGGTCTGCTTCTGTGACAACTCACGTATCACATGCACATTATTGAAAAGGTCTTCACGCTTAGATTCTAACAAGGATCTTGAAGATATCTTCACTCCTTTCTGGCCATTAGAACATGTATAGTTGTTTATGTCTAAGAGCAAGAAGAGTTGGTATTTTCCCTGGCCATATCTTGGATGTAAGGAATGTTAAATCATGGTTCCCCAAGGGTAACTCCTTAGCTGTCCTTGCACTAGAAGTTCAGTGAGCAATGACTCCAAGGATGCCTCACGGAGTATGAGCCTGCCTTGGCCACAGAGCACACCTGCAGAGCTGAAGGGCCCATTCTGCTATCACAGAACCATGGGGTCACGCATGCCTCCACACTGCCCCCGCAGAGCGCTCTGGTTAGCAGCAGCTTCAGTGATGGGCACAGGAGTGAGTCACAGGAATGGCTTCTCTCCTCCCCCAGGCTGCCTTCCTGATTCTTTCCTCCTCCAAACCTCTACTAGGAGTCCTTTTCTCAGAGTTAACTCGGTTAATCCACCAAAATCGCATAACAAGCATTGTTAAAAAGTGTTTGGTGTACCTTTTGTGTTACCACTTAGTACTCAAGTAGAGGAGAAAGTATTTTTTCTACTTATCTCTCTTTATGAAGAAGAAACATAAGCCTTCATGAAATGTGCCTGTAAGGCAAGCTACCTGAAGACCCTTTTCTTTTGTTCCACCCATAACCCGCTCTTGTGTGATCAGATCAATTGATTTAACTTTGGGGGCACTTGCTAATGATTTCACTGTACAAACATTCAAATAGTCATGGATATTAAAATAGAGGGAGACTACAGATGTCAAGATCTTTGTTCTGGATACGAAGAAATTTACTGAAGCTTCCAAAAGATTTGCCAAAAGTCAAGCAGGATGTTACAGGTAAGATGGGAAATTGAATCTATTTTATTTTGCACTCACGCAGTGCTATTTATCTACAGTAAATGGAATGTTGGGCATAAAAATTGTTTGTAATCTGTAACATAAAAATATAGTAGAGTGAGTAAGAACAGTGCATGCACTGACTTAACAAATATTTTGCCTGTTTCTTATTTAGTAGGTATTGTTCTAGAAATGATGGGGAAAATACTTCAAAAAGATTGCCTCCTTCATGGAACTTACATGCTAGTGGGCCAAGCAGTAAAATAACCCCAGAAGCAAAGAATATCAGGTATCAGACATGTTAATTACCACAGTGTAAAAGCAAGTTGAGAAAAGGGGATTGGGAACCAAGAAGAATAACACATATTGCGTACAAATTAAGAAGTTTGTGCACGAAAAGCCTTACCCACGTGAAACACTGGAGTAGGGAGGGGTCCATTGTACAATGCTTTCCATGTGTCCAGGGTCTTGCCCCCATCTTATAAACAGTTTCCACTTATTCCTAGTAGCAATTTTCTCTCAAAGAGAAATTTTTGGACCTATCATCAACCTGTGAGACAAATTATATACTGTACTCTGATCATTTATATGTACCAGGGATAGAACTGTACAACTATACATTGATTTGTTACTCTGTCCTTACAAGGTTTGGGGATGCTACCTCTCTCTTCAGTATTGTATCATCACACCCAGAATGGTGATACCACATGTGAGTATTTAAATACTTGTTTATGACTGAGGGAAAGGATGGATGGATGAATGGATGGATCAAGAGAAGGAGCAGAAATTAAGAGAAACATAAAACAAGCCATTGTGGCAATCTCCCAAAACAGCACCATCAATTCACTGTTCCCCTAAATACACAGGCTGCAGTTGACATGAATGTGCACCCCAGTTTTCATCTCCTCCATTCTTGGCAGGGATTTATGACCTTCTTAATTAACAGATTGTGACAGAAGTGATGTTTGTGACATCTGAAGCTAGGCCGTAAGAGGTCCGGTAGCATCTTCCTGCATCTCTGGGGACATTTGACTCAGGAAAGCACCAATGTCATGTTCAAAGTAAGAATGCAGAGAGCCATGTGGAAGGAGAGAAATCCAGCTAGCCCTCCGTCTTCTCAGTCCACATGTTAAATCCCTACCCCTCCTGCATCTGTCTACAACACCGTGACAAAATTCACCCAGGAATTGCTCCTTGAGCCCAGCTTTCCACAGAACCAAGGGGGAACCCACTACACTATTGTTTTAAGCACCTAAATCTGAGTGCATTTTAGTATAACTCAGTGGATAATGGGAATACCTAAAAATAACATGTTGAGATTCTTCCAGTGGCACTTGAAAAGCAAAATGTTTATAAAAAATATGAAAGATAGATATGAATGAGTATTTTGTAGATTAAAAAAAGATGACGTTTACAGTTCTCCAACAGCCAGCAAGCAGGCAACCAGGATTAGAATGCGGGCCAAATCTAAAAGAAGGACCAAGACATCAAAAAGAGGACAAAACAAAAACAAAATTATCTCTACCTGCAAGGGTAAATGATCTCACTCTATTTTTTCTTAACTTACATAATTGGTCAAACTGAAGCCAAAGATATATAATTCAAGTGGTCATCTCTGAGCTATGCCTTTTTTTCTCCCCACCTACTTCTCAGGCTTGTACACCTATAATTAATTATAAAATAAATTCCTCTGTGCCTTAATGAGCAATATCCTCTGTTCTTCTATTTTCCTAGCACCTGGGAAATTTGTCCTCGAACTCTTGAGTCTTGCTAGATGTTCCTGAGCTTGATTCAATCATTTAGTAACTAGCAAGAAGCCCAACAGAGCAAAAGTTCAAAGCTACTTCCTGTTAATTAGCCCAGGCAGTTTCCAGGGTCCCAGCTGAGCAATTCATTTCATGTGCAGTAGCCCCAATTAGGACAGCTCTGTCTAAAATTTCTGGAGCCACAACTTGGTAATCAGCGGAGAAATACACTGAACTAACATAAGGTCAAGATAGATTTTCTTTAGTGGTTCCCCCAAGACAACACTTCAAAATCATTTACTAGAGAAAAATTGTATTTTATAGACTTTATGAAAATAAATGTCCAATCCTTGAAAAGAAAGTATCAGTGTCTCTTTGTCCACGTCTCTTCATGCTGTGAACTGAAGAAAGAGTAATCAGGTTATTTCCCTGACTTAGTTCTGTCTTTCTTCTCGTATTTTGAAATAAACCGTCCATCAGTGGCAGCCTGCCCTTCCTTTGCAGTCAGTCCATGTGGGATTGCTGATCATGGTGTCCATCTAACTGTAGAGGCCTGCCATGAAAATGACCACAGCACCTTCCATCCCTGCAGCCCCACTGGTGGGAAATTCGCCACCCACAGGATATGAAGGCGTGGGCAAAGCCAGGAGATGAGGCTGACTGACCAGGGCATCCAGTCCAGGGGCCATTTGACCCTATGCCTTTATGCATTCAAGTGGAAAATCCACTGCGCAAATCACATATTCTCTCTCTCTCTCTCTCTCCACCTCCCTCCCCCTTCTGTCTCTCTGTCTCTTTCTATGTCTGTCTGTCTGTCTCTCTCTCTCTCTCTCTCTTTCCTCCTCTCATTCAAACAGAAACACTGAACAGAGGCAGCATTAGCAGTGGAAGTCACCGCTCAAAGCCTCAGCACAGTGACAGGTTAGTAGGAATACGCTGGGTCTTGAGTGAGCCAAAGGCATGAGTCGCCCATGAAATAGAGATGTGAATGAAGAGCAAAGGAGGCAGCTGGTTGTGAGAGGCAGTTGAAGCACGTACGGAAGATGAAGCACAGTCACCCTGAGACGGTGAGTGACAGCATGCAGTCCAGAAAAGACGGAGAGCCTAACTGCTCTCTGGATCCCCTCCGTCTCCTGGGCTCTTCCATCGGCCTTCTAGCCTGGCTGGGGGGAAGCGCACTTTCAAACCCCACTTCCACTTAAAACAGCCTCAGCGCTCCAATCCCACAGGCCGATGGCAATAATGTGCTTTGGATCACACCCACCTTAGGCCCCCTGCAGGTGGAGGAGGGACTGCTGCCCAGTTCAGGGGGATGTCCCCAGGGGGGCTAGACCTAAGGACCCCTGGCCCTCTGAGGAGGGCCTGAGCCAAAGCTCCCTGGAGAGCTAAGTTGCTGAGTAGGCAGGAATCTGGCCCAATTACATGCCTGTGTTTGGAAGCTGTGAAAGCTTAGTGAACAAATTAACTTTAGACAGTTGTGCCATGGAGCACTAAGCCATTGTTCTGGGCCTTCCGAGGCCTGCTCCATGTTTCAGCCAGAACATACTGGAATGTTCATGATGAGGAAGTTTCCATGTAGGTTCTGGAATATTCCTTTCTGCCCCCCCCCACACACAGCCACCAGGCCTGAATACCCTTGTCTTTTAGCAAGGTCCCAGGGAACCTAACCCTTCTCCTGCTCATGCTTTTACAGAGGTACTAGGTTAGGGATTTTTTTTTCATTGTTTTGGTTGTGCTTTTACCTGCCAGTTCCTGGGACTAATTCAAATTCTTAATTTTTTTCCTCAAATTAATAACAGTCATGGTTTCACCTTACCATCAAAGCAACAAATGTTTATTGTGGATAATCTGAAATATACAGGAAAAAATGACCAAAGAAACACCCCCAATCCCCCCAAAAAGTAACATTTTAATAAACTTTTCTGATTTATTTTTCTATAAATATATAGCTTTACAATCTGACATTTTTGAATCACCTAGGCATGATGTTTTAACATGATTTCATGAATATTTTAAAGTCACAAACAGTTGTAAAAAACATTAAGTTTCTGATGAATATACTATGAGATGGAAATAGTTTACTTATCTGCTTCCACATTGTTGCATTTTTAGTTCAAGTATCAGAGATTCTAGTTCCTCAACAGTGGTTTCCATTGCAACCCTGAATCTCATTAGAACACAGATCAAAGGGGCAGCAGGTGAGAGGGGAGGTCGGAGCTGAGGGAAATATACAACTACCTTCCCTGCGGTTAGTCCCAGCTGAACCATGGACTTGAGGATGTCACCAGCAAGGTGTTCTGCCTCTTGCTCTGCACGCTCCTCATCTCTGAAACAGGGATAATGAACAGCCTTACTTCAAAGTATCTGGCATGGCATAGCACAGTCAGTGAGAACAACTATCCCTACTCATGATCATGATTTTCTAGTAGATGGACCCCTTCACAAAACCCACAGGGGAGCTGGGGATATAGCTCAGTGGCATAAGCACCTGCATAGCAACCACAAGGTTGTGAGTTCAATTCCAAGGATCTGCCTCCAAAAAAAAAAAAAAACCTCATGGCTCTTTCCCTCAACACAGGCTTCATAAGGGAAAGAAGAAGGGCTATGTTACCTGGGCAGTGACTTCACAGGAAGACAGGTGTGATGCTGTGCAGTATGTTGAATAATGGACCCCAGAAAAGATATGTCTGAGTCCTAACACTTGGAAGCGATGAATGTGACCTTATTTTGCAAAAGGGCTTTTGCTGAGGTGAAGCTAAGCACTTCAAAACAAGTTCATCCGGTTATAAGGTGAGCATTATATCCAACAACAGATACCAGCATAAGAGAAAAAACACAAGAATACTTAGCAAGGCAAACAACAGCAAGCTCCCTGAAACCTGGAGAGGCAGAGAGGGCAATGCAGCACAGACCAAGGATCAACTGGAGCCATGAGAGGCTGCAGAGGCAGGGAAGTCTCTCCTTGGGAGCTACTGGAGAGAGCACAGCACCCCTGTCACCTTCACCTCTGACTTCTGAGCTCCACAGGTGTGAGTCAGTGTGATTCTGTTGTTTTGAGGTTTGTAGACGTTTGTCAAAGGAGTCCTGGAATATCATTCCAAGTCTCCTAGTCTCTTCACCTGGGCAGTGAGGGGCCTCAAGGACTGCATGACCCATTCTGTGGCCACAGGCAGAATCCCAGTGAGGGCAGGAGGACAGCAGGTTGGGCATTCTTGGCTGTGCCAGGCTGGATGAATGTGTCCAGTGCCGAAGATGAGTGGGAGAGAGACCGCTTGGTCACATCTGGCTGCCTCTTTTTTCCATTTCAGCTTTATCACAGTTAAAGGAAATCTTTTGATCCCTGCGTGTCTTACTCCTCCTCGTCTTCCTTTGAGCTGTATGGAACTCGGAAAAGAAATGCCAGTAGCTACAATAAACTTTTGTTCCTTTTATCTGTAAACTCATGTCTCGTATCTGTTCCTGGGCTACAAATGAAGTTCTTTTGTACAAGGGTCTGGATATATTTAACTGTGCTCACACGCACTCTCATTTTGCTCCACTTCTTCTGTCACCTTACTTGGGGGTGAGTTTCAAAGGTCTGTGCCCCGACCTGCGCTCCTGTGATCTCAGCCTCGGATGCCAGCACTTGCCTGTGGCCCGCTGTCTGAACTTGCCCTCTCCTCCCTTCTCAGCGCTGCCTGCTGCTGTGCTGCCTCCTCTGTGGGCTCAGTCCAGCCCCTTGGGCTCCTCTGCCCCATGTCCAGTTCAGGGCATTCTCAGAGCCTCACACTGGCACCACTAAGCCCTGCAGTGGTGACCACTGTGATGATGGCAGTGTGGTCCCTCCTCCTATGCCGTAACAAAACCAGGAAATGGAGTGGGATGGGAGAGGCAGGCCTTGTAATTTTTACGTTGTTTCTCCAGACCAATTGTGTCACAACACCAATCACATTGTGTATTTTCCATACACAAAATTTGGTCCTTTCTGAGTAAGTCATGCATAAAAACTCTTCACCACTAAAAGAGCTACATATTGTGTTACCACTAGTTAGCTAAGTGGTAGAATGCCTTTAATGCCCCATACAATCCCAGATTCCTAATTCTTATGTGGTCAACTAGGTAATAGCTACATGGAGGTCTGCCTGAAACTGAAGTAGGACAGGCCTTTGTCCGGAACTCTATGTTTTGAAGAGTTACTTACAGGGTACTCATGCACATGTGCACACAAGCACACAGGTACATATTTGTTACTGGAAATGGGATGCCTCTTTACTTGTCGTCTGGTACATCATCCCAACAGGGAGGCAAGCCTGGAACATAAACATCTGTCTGTATTGTACATACTACTCAGCCCCCAGGAAATACTCACGACATCTCTGGCCCTGCACCCTCCAAGGGCTACCTGTGCACGAATGTCCTCACTGCTGACCTTTAACATGGGTGTTGCTTCAGGTCTTAGGGAGGATCTGAGCATGGAGGTACAGAGGTCAAAGAGAAGACATTCAGTTTGGTTTACCCCTTCTCTTTTCAGATGGCATAAATACAAGAGGTTATTGCCTAATAAGCAATAGATTTGCAATAATGGTGAGTTCATTTCATCCTAACCCAGTGTAGTGGAGTTATACAGGAAATAGAGAGAGAGAGATGCCATGCTGAAACAGTTCACTTATTGATTTACCGCCTGTGTATACTTAGTCATACTGTACATGAGACCATGTTTGATACCCCACCCAGGGTTGCACCAGAAAGATGTCTGGCCCACAGGAGGGCAGTAACACTGCCTTAGCTCCAGCACCCACTTTCAGGGCTCAGCTCCAGACTGTTCTGTAGTTATGCACTGCCAGTTCCATGGATAAAGACCGTGTTTCAGAGGATGGATCTTCCTCAGCATTGAGAAAGTGACCTACGTTGAGATTCACATCTAGGGAACCTGAACAGACGCTAAGGGAAGTTTCAGGCAAAAACCAATTTAACAGTCTCCACACTCTGGGCCATCCTGGTAGAGCACCCCCATGGGCAGAAACCAGGGAAAGCAGCAAAAAAATAAGTTTGAGGCTTCAAAACTTATGGATGATAGCACTAGCCACAATAGAGGTCATTTATCTTTCTTACAAAGCAAGATGTAATGAATATTTCTTTACTGGAAGAACGAATCAGGGGCCATGGAAGTTAATCACAGGAGAACAGTGCAGGGGAAATGAGGAAGTGTCTGGACAGTGCATGTGTGGATTTTCACAAGCCATGGAAAAACACTAGCGCACTGACTTCAGGAAGGCCAGATGTCACAGGTGCACCTGTGTGACCAGAGAATGGCACTGCCACCCATCAGGGAAGATGGCAGAGAGGAGGACCAGCCTTCCTGATTGAAGATGACACAGAGCTGGTTCCAAGGACTCTATGAAGGAGGTGGTGGTGCTTGTGCATTTTTGAAAGAGAAAAATAAACAGAAAAATCAAGAAGCAAACAAATAACAAAAGCAAAACAAAAACAACAGAAACCAATAGTGAAAAAACAGGATTTCAAATAAGGACGGCAGGAATTTAACAATGGTTGTTATATTGCATGTTGTTAAAATAGTTGCTCAGGTTACAAGATACAAGCACGCAAAATTGATCAAACAGTATAATTTCCCTTTAAGCAGGCTCCTTCCCTTTTATCTATAGTAACATTTGGATCTTATTTATTATTTCAGTTTCTCACACTAACAAAGCAACATGGTGTTTATACAAGAAAGTCTGATTTATTTCACTTGTGAGTATGGTTTCTAGTTGCATGTATTTACCTACAAAAGTCCCGAGTTTGTCATTCTTCGTGGATGAGTAGTACCCATTGAATACAAATACCACATCTTTTTATCCATTCCTCAGTTGATGGGCATTTTAGTTGTTTTCAAGATCTGGCTATTATAAATTGTGTAGCTATCACTACTCTTATTCAGTATAGTTCTGGAAATAGTAGCCAGAGCAATCAGACAAGAGAGAGAAATAAAAGAAATAAAGACAGGAAAGGAAGAAGTTAAATCATCATTATTTGCAGATGATATACAGAACAACTCAAAAACTCCACCAGCAAACTGCTAGACTTAATAAGCAAATTCAATAGCATAGCTGAGTACAAAGTCAACCCTCAAAAGTCAATAGCATTCCTGTTCACAAACAACAAAGGCACTGAGTGAGAAATTAGGGAAAGCATACCACTCACGATTACATTAAAAAAATGAAATACTTAGGAATCAACAAAGAAAGTAAAAGATTTATACATTGAACATTATAGTACTCTGAAACAAGAAATTGACGAGGAAGTAGAAAAGTGAAAGGATATCTTGTGCTCATGGATAGGAAGAAATTGAAAGAGAAGCAATCCTCCCTAACTCATTCCTAGAGGCAAGTATCACTCTGATACCAAAACCAGAGAAAGACCCAGCCAAAAAGGAGAACTATAGACCAGTCTCACTAATGAACATTGATGCAAAGATTCTCAATAAAATACTGGGAAATAGAATGCAGCAAGTCATCAAGAAGATTATACACCATAACCAAGTGAGATTTATTTGAGAAATGCAGGAATAGTTTAACATACATGAATCAATAAATGTAATACACCACATCAATATAGTCAAAAACAAAAATCACATGATTATCTCAATAGATGAAAAAGAAGCTTTTGATAAAGTCCAAAGTTGTTCATGATAAAAACCCTACAGAAACTTATAAGAGATGATATCTACCTCAATCTCATAAAGGCCATCTATGACAAACCAACAGACAACATTATACTAAATGGACAAAAACTTAAAATCTTCACTCTAAAATCAGGAACAAGACAAGGATATCTACTATCACCATTCCTATTCAATATAGTTCTGGAAATGTTAGCCAGAGAAATCAGACAAGAGTGAGAAATAGAAGGAATAAAGATAGGAAAGAAAGAAGTAAAATTATCACTAATTGCAGATGACATGATACTCCACATAGAAGACCCCAAAACCTCTATGAAAAGACTATTAGAGTTAATAAACAAATTCAGCAGTGTAGCTGGATATAAAGTCAACACTCAAAAATCAATAGCATCCCTGTACACAAACAAAAAACTCACTGAAAGAGAAATTATGGAAATAGAGCCTTTCACAATAGCATCCCAAAAAATGAAATATCTAGGAATCAACCTAACCAAGAATGTAAGAGACTACCCTAAAAAAGGAGATTGAAGAGAATATTACAAAATAGAAGGTTATTCCTTGCTCTTGATTAAGAAGAACCAACATTGTGAAAATGGCCATACTTCCAAAACTGTTATACAGATTTAAGGCAATCCCAATCAAAATTCCAATGGCATATGTCACAGATCTAGAGAAAACTTTCCTAAAATTCATACAGAACCATAAGCGACCTAGAATAGCAAAGCAATACAGGGTAATAAAGGCAAAGCAGGAGGCATCACAATCCCAGACTTGAAATTATACTATGAAGTTGTTATAATAAAATCCGCATGGCACTGAAAAAGCCAAACCTCAGGATCAGTGGAGCAGAATAGAAGATACAGACACAACTAAAAACACAACTTGGCCACCTTATCCTCAACAAAGTGGCCAAACATGTTCACTGGAAGAAAGATAGCTTCTTTAATAAGTGGTGTTGGAAAAGCTGGCTTTCAACAAACCAAAGACTTAAACTAGACCCATGCCTGTCACCATGCACTAAACTAATGCCAAAATGGATGAAAGTTCTAAATATTAAGACAGAAACACTAAACCCACTGGAAGACAAAGTAGGTAGAAATCTCAAGTATATAGGGGTAGGCAAAGAGTTCATGAACAGAAACCAAACTGCACAGGAAGTGCTTCAAAGAATCAACAGCTGGGATCTCATCTTATTGAAAAGTTTTTGCACATCAAAAGAAATCACCAAAGGAGTGAAAAGAAAACCCACAAATTGGGAAAAGATTTTTGCTGACTGTCCCTCAGACAAAGATCTTCTATCAAGAATGTATAAAGAGATGAAAAACATCAGGACCTCCAAATTCAAAAGCCTAATCCAAAAATGGGCATCTGAGATGAATACAAAATTCTCAGATGAAAACATACAAATAGAAATACATATATGAAAAAATGTTCAACGTCATTGGTCATATGAGAGATGCAAATTAAAACAACACTGAGATTTCACCTCACTCCAGAAAGAATGGCTGTCATCAAGAAATCAACCAATAACAAATGTTGGTGGGCTGTGGGAAAAGAGGAATGCTTCTCCAATGTTGGTGGGATATAGAATGGCACAACCTATGTGGAAATCAGTGTGGAGATTCCTCAAAAAACTAGGATTAGAGAATCCATTTGACCCAGTTATTCTCCTTCTGGGTATTTTCCCAGAAGAATTGAAAACATCACTCCACAGCAATATATGTGCACCCATGTTTATAGCTGCACAATTTATAATACCCAGAGCTCATACATTTCTGTCAGATTGTAATTATAGTAGAAAATTTAAAATAGCTCAATGCATCATTTTATCCACTAGCTCTCTTATCTTTATGAAATCCTAAACAAAGAAATTTCTTAGGCTTATATAAGAAAGAAATCATACCATCAAGAAATTTAGTGAGATTTTCAAATCTTAGCTAGGATAATCTAGAAAAATTCACCTCTCACTGAATGACAAAAGAGGAAAATGGAATGTTAATAAGGCAAATATGTAACACAAATGTCATGCCATCTGATCATTTAAAATATTATATTATAGAATCACAATAACATGAGAGAAAGCTGATATGAACACTGATCTACAAATGAATGATATAAGTTGCATAGGATGTAGTTAATATACTCGAAGCCACAGAACTAGTAAACAACCCTGCCAGGATGCAGATTTAGGACATTTCACTTTACATCCCTGAGTGTTGGCAGTTAGCATGTAATTTCTGGCCCTGCCACCCTCACATCCACATGGAGATTGTGTGCATATGAAGTCATTAGCTAGTGTGTTTATTTCCTGTGGTTGCTATAGAAAATTACCAGAAAGTGGTGGATTCGATCAAAACACATTTAACAACTCATGGTTCTAGCAGTCAAAAGTCCAAATAGGTCAGCAGGGCAGAACTGCCGGTGAAGATTCCTGCAGGGAATCTGTTTTGTTGCCTTCGGAAACTTCTACAGCACATGTGCTTTCCTTAACACATGGTCCTTTCCTCCGTCTCCAAAGCCTTTGCTTCTATTTTCATTTCTCTTTTTCTTGACTCTAACTCTGACTCTCCCTCCTCCTGATTAAGAGAACCCCTATGACTGCTGACCTGGATAAATTCAGCAGAATTTCCTCAACTTAATCATATCTGTAAAGCTCTTTCCACCATGTTAAGTAATATACTCACAAGTCACTGGGAGTGGGATGTGGACCTCTTACAGGCCATTAACAGTTCACCAATTTTCCCTTATTGATTCGTAATGGCAGGTACCTTGTGGTTGTTTTGCTTTCAATGAACCGCGGTGGCATTTAGAGGCCACATGAGCAATGAAAGGACATAGTTCTGGCTTCCTGTCCACTGGTATCATAGAGAATCTATCCTCCAATGACAGAAAGAAGAGATCACAGGGGGAAATAATGAAGCAAATGTAAACAACAGCTAGACAGTGGCCTTGGGTTGATATCACCTACTTCCATATGGTCAGCGGCCCTGCCAAGGGGCAGGTGTCCACAGGGTTCATTGAAGAGGATGACTCTGGAGGGAGGACTTGCTCCAAATGATAGGAAAGAAGAGTAGGGGGAGTTGTTTGCTTTGCTTCAAAACTTACATTCCAAAACTTATGAGCTGTACAAATGAAAAAACTGACGTGGTCTAACTCTTTTTACCCTCAGATATATATTACATCTCTGTTCTGTATGTAAGTTAATCATCCTGGGTCTCAGTTTCTTTATCTACAAAAAGGAAATGATAATACCTTAGTAAACATTTAGAGGAAGACCAAATAGCATTCAATTTATGAAACAAGAAGTTTGCACTGTCACCTGGCATATAGTTTAAAATAATGGTCACTCCTCTGTGGTTCAAGATGCTATTCAGATTGTTTCCCAGGCTGGCTGGGTAGCCCCGGGCTATGTTCTGAAAGTTCTCCTTTCCTCACTGCAGGGTAGACAAGATATATTTAATATTATAATATTACTAAAATAAGATAAAGTATCAAAGATCACAATTTAAGTGCTGTGATCCATACCCTGTGAGTTTGCAGCATATAGTTTATGTAACACACAAAGGATATATTCTGCTAATCAGGGGCACCACAGAGTTAATGAGTGACAGGATTATAGTAAATGTACTCATCAATAATTCTTCCTCTACTCTCCCAGAGGTCTCTGGTTCTGATTGGCCTTCTGACTGATCTCCATCTATTTAATTCATAGGATCGGATTGTCACCCTACATTTCACCTCTCCTTCCTGAGGAGTTCATCTCTGATTCCTTTCTGGCCAGCTCTCTCCTCTTGCCTCAGATCTTCCCACTCAATGTAGCTGTAACTAAGTGGTCCACGGTGGATGTACAAGGCCACCACCTGGCATACATGGTCAGCAAAGCCATTGTTGCTCCAGCATCTCAAGGACTCTTTCTGCACAGGACGTGGGTCATCCTGAGAGTTGTTAGTCTTGTTTTACCCAGGCACAGATGCAGCAGCAGGAAAAACAGTGCAAGGAGCAAAGAAAAGTGGGAGACAGAGCAGAGAACCTGCAAAAGATGCAGACGATAATGAGCTATTGTGACTGTGGCTCCTGGAAGATTCTAGAACTGCTAAGTCATGTGCCTGAGTGTTGGCCCCGCTCAGGGGCGGATGAGCTGCAGCATTTCCACACCAACAACCTTGGTCTTGGTCTGAGGACAGCAGGGAGCAACTGGAGAAGCCCCAGCACTTCCAATCAGCCACTTCATGAGCCCTTTAACTTAAGGCTTTGAGAAAAGAAGTAGGGGCTGTAATTGGAAGTCTGCCAGAGCTGAGGGACACAGGAGAATCACTGACAGCCCCTGGCCTAAGGGTGAAAAGCCTAAAACCAGCACCAACTAAATCTGAACTCAAGCCTCTGCTTTGACAGTAAACTACATGAAGTCAGATTATTCTACTTCCATTCTCTAAGCCTGATTTTCTTCTGAAAAATGGAGATTATAGTAATACTCACCTTTTGGAACTGTTGGAAATATCAAAGAAAACAATAGAATTACTGTAATGCCTACCTTATTAAAATAATAGTCATAATGATGATGAAGAAGATGATATAGGTATTAGAATAACACACAAGTGTCTAACAAATATCTATCAAATCTAAATTTATATCTAGTAAAGGTCGATTTAAAGTACTACAAAAGACCCTAACTTGGATGCTTCTTGTTTGTATTTTTTTATCCTACTACCCAAAATGAAAGAAAGTTCCAGATGTTGTTGAAAATAATTCTTCAGACACTAGGGATACATCTTAATATATGTTAACAGAATGACTTTGGTTTCTAGCACTCTACAGAAAATAAACTAATTAGGAGGAAGGAAAGAACATGAAAAGAAAAATATTCTTCAAGCAGGACATGAAAAGAGAGCTCTTCTTCAAATATTTATAGGGCCTCGGCCCCAGAGTTTTGCATGTTTTCATCTCAATTCTACACTCTCAGCAAGATGGAGGAGGGTACATAGTGTCACACATCCCGTGCTGAGAGCTTCCAGAGTGAGAGGGTGAGTGACCTTGAAACCAGTCGGGAGCAGCCACATGGTGTTCTCTGCCTCCTTTCCCCAGGAGTCAGACGGAGGGTGGGAAGGGGGTGAAAATGATAGATCTTGGATTTGGAAGGCTTGGAAGATATATAGCTTTTGAGAGCTGAAGAAGAGACTGTCAGATGTCATGATGACGCCTGTGATTAGGTCATGTACCACAGAACGCGGAAGGCAAGGGGAGGGTTCTAGAAGAGCTCAGAAAAAAATTTAGGCTCCAGACTTGTGATGGTATCTGTAATCGTCACCACAGGAATGGGGTCCTCTCCCTGAGCAGGCCGATGTCATTAATGTGACTCAGCTCCGTCGTCTCTGTTATTAGGTGACTTTCTTGGGGAACCGGGTCTGAGTGACTCGGGGTGGGGGGGACAACTGGCTCTGCTCTGGTTCAGTCGGTAGTACTGAGCGATGAAGTAGGGGGCACAGAGGCGACTGTGCTCTGGGCAGACAGTCAGGTGTTGAGATTTACAGCTGGCACGGCTGACTCTTTCACTCTGAACTGTAGCCCTCTTGGGCCCCAGAGAGGTAGGGGAAGGCTGTGATGAAGGGTTCTTGCATTAGAAAACTGCCTTTAACTCCAGGGAGTTAAGAAGTACAGCATAGGGCTCACGAGAGGTAGCAGGGAGCTGCTCTTTCAGGAAGTCAGGAAAAATAATAAAACATCACCATGTGTTCTCTTAGCTTACCCATACTAATACACCTACGATAGTACAGCTGAGACTCAGGCAGAAACAAAGGGAACTAACGTCAATCAAACAATTCAAATGCATTTGAGACACAGAAGCCAATGTTGTCACATACTTTGTCCTGGAATCTTAACAATATCCTGAAGAGAAGAGACCATCAGTTGATTTGATAGAACACCATAAAGTGATATTTAATGGGAGCTATTTTCAAGACAATTCTGGTCCTACTCAAGGTGCTGGCCACTTGCCACATCCTTTAAGTGAAGTGGCCTTAGATACAGCTTATATTCTTCCCGCAATATTTTCTTTTTAATTTCTTTGATTGAGTTACAGTTTACATCCTTTTAGCTTTCTGTTGCTATAACAAATACCTAAAATAATCAACACACAAAGAGGAAAGGTTCATTTTGGTTCACAGTTTTGGAAGGTTCAGTACTTGGTCAGGCAGAGCTGATATTGTTGGGCACACAAATACATGAGTGTGTGGCAAAAGCAAATTGCTGTTCTCATGGTTGGCATTTAGAAAACAGAAACAGGAAAGTCTGTGGGTCCTGTTATCCCCTTCAAGGATACACATGGAATGACTTGGAGACCTGACGCTAAGATTCACTTTAAAAAATTTTCACCACCTTTGAATAGAGCCAAAGCTGGTGAGTAACACTAGTCAATGGGAGACATTTCATATGCATCTAATAGTGCACACAGTGATGTGCATAGATCTGAAGGGTGAAGTTTCAGCAAATGTATTCATCTGGATCATCACTGCCTCCCTACTATGTTGGAGGTTGCTTGCACCTCTCCAGACACATTCCTCAAGCTCCTTCTCAGTGGTCTGCAAGTAAAGACTGTCCTGCTTTCTGCCAGATCACGGAAACATACACTGCATTGCTGCTTTTGGCTCATAATAACATTTTTTTAGCATTTATCCATGCTATTACATGGGTCATCTGCTCTATCTTTTCATGACTGAAGTAGTATTTTAGTGCATATTTTTACTTTCCTTTAAATGTATTTGTCTAACAAATAATGGACTTTGGGGGGGCTATTGACAAAAAAGCATCTATTAATACATGTACACATTATATTGTGCACACATATGCTACCATTGCTGTACAATAAATATGTAGAAGTGGAACTGTTAGGCCGCAGAGTCTATGTTGTGTATCCTTATCAAAATTGCTAATCTTTATCTCCAAATGCGAGTATGGTTGGCATTATGATGAACAATGCTAGAAAGTTCTAGCTGCTTTGAAATTTCACTCTATTTCCATCGTCCTTTATTTAAAACGTTTACCCATTGTAGTGAATGTGAACCAGGTTGCCACTTTGGTTTTAGCTTGGGTCTTTTCATAGCAACTGATGGTGCCCACGTTTTCATGGGCTTATTGGCCATTTATACTTTTGGCTACATTTACTAAAATAGAACACACTGTCCTCAGTCCCTTCCATGGGTCTCTTTAGCTGCACTGTTTTGGTTGCCTTTATATTCTGAATTGATTCAAAACATTTGTTTTTCATGGGCATCTTGACTTTGGCAAAAAGCCAAGAGTCACAGTGCAGGAGGCAGTGAATAAAGTGGAGGAGGACACACTGTAATTTTTTAAATAAACCTACCTTTCCCTTGGGTGGAACTGAGCAGCAGAACTCACTGCACTATTTGTATCCACATCTTAAAGACACTCAGGAGAAAGGACTTCCACTGTGCTTGCTTAGATGCAGCAAGCAGGATGGGGTGTGAAGGATATTGAAAGAGATTAATGAAAATGTGTCTTTTACTACAATAATTATTAAAACTTTGCACATATTTTGATCATGCCTTGTGATACTATGTATATGCATATAGGTTATGTTTCCCTAAAAAAAGTAAAAACATCATACGACAGCAATATACGCAAACCCACTAGTACAGAAGCACAGTTTGTAATAGCTAACTCTTAGAAACAACTCAAATGCCCAGCAACTGATGAATGGATAAAGAAATGTGCTTTTATTTATACAGTAGAGTACTACTCAGCCATGAAGCATAGATTTGCGACATTTCTAAGTAAATGGATACATATACGTAAATGTCATCTTGTGGACAGGAAGAGACAAGATGGCAGACTGGTAGGTAGCAGGAGAGAGACCCTCTCTGAGAGAGACAGCTCAAATGCCAGAATAAAACACCCTGGAGAGACCCAAACAGAGAGAGATAGACTCTCACAACACAGAAAGAAACTAAAGAGCAAAAACCCGCTCCAATAAGAGGTCCCGGGGCTACTATTAGTGAAGATAAGATCGGCGAGCACGGCACCCGCCTCGAGATGCCTGAATTCCGCCCGACGTGAACAAGTGATCCACGCCAAAGCAACTGGCTTGAGCCGCCGGAGCCCGGAGCTGAACAGCCCGGCGTGCAGCTCGCCGGGACCGGCACTGCACACGACCCACCCAGAGGCACTGTGAATTCCCACCTCAGCCGCGCTGAAGTTGGAGGTCGGGCAGTCCAGCAGTTCTCGGGGACACGGTGAGCGATGAGAATAAGACCCTCCCACGGGAAAGGGGAAACCGACTGGACGACATGTTGGATTTGGGCAGGACAGCCCTAACTCCATAAGGAAGTGGCTTCAGCTGGTTATTCCCCTCGCCGAGTGGATTGGTGGAATCTGCTTGAACTAGGCCACGCCCCTGGTGGGGACCCAGTTACTTCCCTGAGATCAGTGCACACTGACAAAAGCAGTGAAGGCCTGCAAAGGTTGACTGGCCCAGAAGGGAGGAGCTGGAGCACACTGCCTCGTGGGTCAACTCTAATCTCTGATAACCTATTGAAGAGGGCTAAAGCTCCTAGCCTGCGCCCTCTAGAGGAGCCTTAAACAACAAGAACAGGGTCTGGGAATTACACTGTATACTTGTATGGAAGGAACCAAAAACATGACGAAAGGGAGAAATAAGAAAACACTCCCAGCCCCCAACCCTGAGAACATTGATCCAGGAGAGGTAAA
>PVJX010003578.1:0-106646 GCA_004027295.1 Dolichotis patagonum | reverse complement strand
TTTCTTTTCTTTTCTTTTCTTTTCTTTTCTTTCTTGGTGGTGTTAGGGTTGAACACAGGGTCTTTTGCATGCTAGTAGGCAAGCCCTCTACTACTGAATTATACTTCCAGCCCTAAACTCTTTCATAATAGAAATTCACAATTACTTTTGAGTCCTTTCTGTCTGTATGGCTGGCCAGCTATGTTTCTGCTCCTTTTTCTTGTTCTCTCTGGCTTCTTGTGAAAGATCCAAAACCAAATTGGTTGAAAAAGAATTTCCAGCCACAAGTCCAGCAATTAACAACTCAAGGACACCCCCATACATGACATTAGAATATTTATGCTCCTTTTCAAGATGTTTGTGTCCACCATCCACATTATTTTGCCTTTTATTTCTTTTGCTTGTTTGAAATTTATTTTCAGCCCATGCTTTGTGTGTTCATAAACAGAACTTTTATTGTAGCCTTTGAGATCACACAAGATAGACAAAGTCCCTGTCCTAGTGAGGTTGGTGTTCCACCCAGAGGCAATCAGCTGAGAAACTGCTCTAGTTCAGTAACATGTCAGAGGGAAGAAAGAGCTATTAAACCAAACAAAGCAAAACAAAAACTAGGAGTAATACAAATGCATGCCTGCATTCAGTTTGGGGTAGGCATGTATCTCAGATAGACCACATGCCTAGCATGTGTGAGCCCTCCATTCAATCCCCTCATATTACAAAAACAAAACTATGAGAAAAATGGAAGACAGCAGAAGTGTAACAAGGAAGAAGCTAGTACTTCATCACAGAGAAAACATAAATTTACACAGGACTGGAGTTACAGCCACTGCTTTGGGTCACCGCCCTCAAACAGTAATAAAATGACTGTTTACATCTTCAGCTGGGAGCAAAAATGATGAAAAAGGCTAGCAAAGCCACTTCGCTCAAGTACCAGGAGTCCTGCTGGACACTGGGCCAGGTGCCTCTACCCCCACCCCAAGAAAAGAGATCAAGCTCTAGAGTCAGACCTACATGGGTTCAGATCTAGCCTGGAGAACTTCATAGATAGGACTGTAAATGAGTCCCTTCATTTCTCTGCTTTGGTTTCCTGAGAGGGGAAAGAAAAGTGCACTCACTCACCCATTCATCTGCACATGGAAGACAGAGGTGGCGCTGAGATGCTTCATGCCACAGTTTCCCCATCTGCTAAGGTTATAAGGCTCTAGTGCAATCAATAAAACTACATATAGTAAAAAAACTCCAGACTACGTATAGTAAGTTCTTAGAACGTGCAGAAACTCATTGGAGAGGAAGTGCTAGACACAACTTAGCCATTGTCGCTACCTTCCTTGTGGGACCAAGCTGGGCTATGTAAGCCCTTAGTAAGGGACATGGCTCACAGTGGCGTCTCCCCATTCCTGCCCAGTCTT
Source organism: Dolichotis patagonum (assembly GCA_004027295.1). Taxonomy (NCBI): domain Eukaryota; kingdom Metazoa; phylum Chordata; class Mammalia; order Rodentia; family Caviidae; genus Dolichotis; species Dolichotis patagonum. The sequence goes on along the minus strand of PVJX010003578.1, from coordinate 105,258 downwards.
GGGTGGGAGACTCACCTTTATTCACCCTAGGGAGATTTCCTCCCTGTGTCTGGACAAGTCACAAGCCCCTGCGGACCACATGCCAGTGATGCAGCTGATCCTGAGCAAAGGCACATCCATGATAGAACCAGGAGCAGGCCTGGCAGCCTCCCCACTGGGGGCCGGCCAGAGGGACCCGTCTGGTTTGAGTTCCTGGCGCCTCGTGCTCCCTGCCTCAACCCACAGCCCAAGCTGCCAGGCCTGTGCCTTATTTGGGTCTCGTCTCCCCCGCACACCCCCCACAGACAACACTTCATGACCTTAAAAGGCAGACCTGGGGGGCAGAGGAGAGTGTTGCCACTGCTTGCTGGAGAGCCCCTCCAGCTGCATCCCCGCCATTGGCTTGGCCAGCCTGTCCCTGCAGCTGTGCCGAAAGCCAACCAGCCAGGGCAAGCTGCTCGTCTCAAGGCGTGGGGGAAGTGGGCTCCAAGAACAAGCAGTCAGCCTCCCTCTGGTTTTCATTTAGAACCAGAACTGGATCCACTTCAGGCTCTTCTCACCAAGAGGGGGAGAGAAAGCAAAAAAGGCAAAAATCACAGCCACATTTATGGAGCACCTACTGTGTTCCAGGCCCTGTGTGTGCACAGTAGGCCCCCTGCACACATCTCCATCCTTTAGGCCTCACGCCATCCTGGGAGGAACAGAGACCTCAGTATCCCATTTTACAGCTGAGAAAAGTGGCAAGCCCAGAGAAACACATGGGTCAATAAGTGTCAGCACTGTGACAGAAGCCTGCTGTTAACTCTAACCTCTGAACCTGTGTAGCTAGCTGGCTGAGGTCTCTGGGGAAGCCCCCAGCCTCATCCAAAGTCCCCACCCTATGGCCAGCTGCTCTCACCAGCCCATCAGGTGTCAGCCCATCGGGTGCCATTTCATGCTGTGTGACCTGGTTCAACTGTTCCTCCTTCCTGTACCTCTGTTTGCCCCTGCATGGCAGCAGGCAGGGCTGTGTGACTAGACAAGGATGGCACAGACCAGTCGGCTTCTCTCCCCTCCATCCCTCAGTTGCAGCCTCTGGCTTCTCGGAGCCCATGTGGTCGGGCAGCACTATGCGGCGGATGGCGCTTCGGCCCACAGCCTTCTCAGGTAGGTCCGGAGGCAACTTGGTGGGTGACTTCTTGGGATGGAGTAGACCTGAAGGAACACAGTAAGTTAACTGTCTAAGATCCAACAGGGCCCAGCAGTGGAGCATCTCGGACAGCACCCCACACTCTACTACCCATCCTGGAAAGAGCTTCAAGCCAGAAAGGAAGGACCCCAGAAGGGAGGCTGACCTGGGCTCAGGCATCCCCCAAGACCCATGACCCCTGATCTCTTGCTGATGCAGGTCCAAGCCCCAAGTTTTGTCTTTTTATATAAACTCTGCTTTCCTGAGCGTCTGCAATGTGTGAGGCCCCAGCCAGGTGCTTTCCATCACCAGCTCATTCAACCTCACAGCTGTCTGCCCATCCCCAACCGATGCCGCCTCAACCCCATTTCAAAGAAGCAGAAACGGAGGGTCAGGGAAGGGACATGCCCTGTCCTGTGCCCTGCCCTGCCCCAGAACCTGAGCTGGGAGGGGAAGCACCTGAAGCTGGCTCATCTGTGTCGTGCTCATGAGACACTCACTGCACATTTCCAGGGAACCCAGGTTCCTCGGGCATGAGCAGGGTGACGCTCCCCTGACCCGTGAAGCTGTGGTGAAGACCAAAGAGTCCAGATTCTAAAGGCTCCTCACATGGCCAGAACTGTCATAAATGCACTAGGGATGTCACCAAGGAGGCCAGAGGAGCTGGGCTGTGCTTATGTGAGAGGATCAAAGGGTGGCCTCTCAGGCTAACCCCATCCAGAATGGTCCCCAGAGCTGGCAGGCCCAGACCCCTTCCCAACCCATCAGAACAAGATTTCCTGTCCTGGCTTCTGGGAAAGGGTCACTTTGGATGCACAGGGATGCTGGATTGTGCTCTGGGAGAAAGAAGTCCACTCTGGAGGCTTGGGAATGGAAGAAAACCTACAGGGCAGGATACACCCTGAGCCTGCGGTGCTTCTGCAGCCCCTGCCCTTCAGTCAGCTCACCTCCTGGATTGGGGTCATTCTGTGTCTCCCCACTCTATCCATCCCTCCAGGGCTCTGGGGGACACCCAGGGACCTAGGTTCCTCCATCCCACAGGTTGTCTCAACTGCAGCAAAGTGACAGAGCTGGCGGAGCGACTGAAGGCACTAGAGGCCAAGGTAGGTGAGCAGCTGCCCCTGGTCCCCTTCCCCTTCCTGCACCCCCATATCCAGCCTCTCTCACTCCCACCATCCAGCTCCGAGCTGCCATACTCACTGCCCAGGGCCTTCTCATGGACCTGACTGGCAGCTTCCTGCACAGCCACATCCTGCCTCCCTCTGGTTCCTGACCAGCTCTCTGCAGCCTGTCCTCCAGTGCCACCCTTGGGAAGCCCCCTCAGTCAGATGACCTGGAGGCCTGTTGGTCCTCCAGAGACCATGATACTCCCTACTGTGTGGCCAGGCCCAGCCAGATGAGCACATACTCTCCAGAGGTTTTTGCTGGATCCTCTCCCTGCCTGTCTCCTCCCCCACATTCTTCCAGCTTCAAAAGCAAATTTATTATACATTTGAAATCACTTCAAGATAAAAACTCAGAAATGTGGAAAACCTGCCAGAAACCCGTTTGCAGCAGACACCTGTGCCTCCAGAGAGAGTGATTGTCACTTTTTTTTTCCCCCTGAGATCATGTTACATAGGCTTACCACTTCTTGGACTTAGGTCATTCCTCCTGCCTCAGCCTCACAAGTACTGGGGACTACAGGCATTTGCTGTCATCTTTTTCTTTTATATTGTTTCAAACATAGGGATGTATATAGCCTGTGTATACTTTGCTCCACTATTCCCTACTTTATTTCATTTCCCTTCAAATTCAACAAGAATCTCAGTAGTAGAGGAGGCCCTGGGTTCAATCCCCAACACACACAGACACACACACACACACAGAGGAAGAAGAAGAAGATGGTGATGATGATGATCATGATGATGATTGGTGAAATTCCTCCAGACATATTCCTGTGGAGCTTTAATAAACCAAGAAAAGCATCACATCATTTATGGGATGAGCACAGAAAAAATTATGCGGCCAACAAACACCTCCATTGAGAACAGCCAGCTGACAGTGATTGTATATAATGACTTCTACAATGCAAGTAATGAATGAATTGTACACTTTGCAAAACACAGTCACTTCTCAGGGCTGGAGATGTAGCTAAGTGGTAGAATGCTTGCTTAGCACATGCAAGGCCATGGGTTCCAGCCCCAGCACCATCGGGGAGGGGCACGCAGTCACTTCTGATAAAGTTCTGGGCCCTGTAGCCCAGGTCTCCAGAGTTCTAGGTGGGCTCTGCTAGCACAGTGGGCCTTACACCACCTGCACTAGGGCCACTCTACCGGCCTATCTCTGATGAGCTCCTGGAACTCATTCCATCCCTGTCTTCTTCCTCCACAGGTGGCCATACTGACTGTCACTGAGCAGGCAGTGCCCCCAACCCTACCTACCCCTGAAGACCCTGCCCCACTCTGGGGCTTCCCGGCTGCCCAGGGCAGCCCTGGAGATAGAGGCCTCCAGGGTGAGTGGATCAGGTGGGAATCACTCCCATTTGGGAATCAGGGCAGCAAGAATCTGGTCCCCATTCTGCCATGAACTGCCTGCCACTTCGAAGGCCTGTCTTCCCATCTCTCCAGTAAACCTGAGAGAATGGTCTCAGGGGTTCCTGAGCCCTGGAGTCTTGGGAGGCCAGTCAGCCCCAGCAGACCTGCCAGGATAGAGGAGACTCTTCGTGACTCTCCCAGCAGAGACACTGACCCTTTCCTGTCCCCTCTCCCCAGGGCTACCAGGAGCCAGAGAGACTGTGAGGGCCCCACTGCTCCCTCGAGATGGTAGGTGCTGACTAAGGGGCCAGGGCTGAGGTGCAGATCAAAACAAAGTCCAGAGCTCACATTCTTTACCCCTAGACCGCGTTGGTATGCGGGGGCTACCTGGCCCCACCGGCCCCAAAGGAGATGCTGGTAGCCAGGGTCCACCAGGAATGAGAGGTCCGCCAGGTGAGTGCCCAGAATGATGTCCATTCCCCCAACTCCTTGGCCATCTGCCCAGCCACATGGACCCAGGTTGGGGACTTTCTCCCAAGCCTGACATAGCCAGGTGGCCTGACCCTTTCACCCAGTGACCCCTCTGCTCTCTGCTCTCTGGATTGTCCCACTCACTACTGGGCTCCTTAAAACCTTCTCTCTTGGTTCACTCAGTTCATGCTTCTTGGGCAGCTATGCTCATAAAGCTCTGAGCTGGGTACCAGGGGTTGGGAGTCAGCCCAGCCCTTGCCCACTGGGAGCCCCCAGACCAGTGGGAGGAAGTCCAAGCAGAGGAGAAACACCAGTGCCCATCCATGTGACCAGGGTTCCTATGATGGATAATGATAGGATTGTGGCCCCAAGAAAGGAAACCCAGACCAGTGTGGATGGGACAAGAGACAGGATTCGGTGTTTGTGCTCCTCATAGACAGATTGGGGCTGTGGACTCCAGACCCTTCTCTCATGCCGTTACCCAGGTTGCCTTGTCCTGCCCTCTTGAGGCTGCGCTAGTTCTCCCTGCCTCCTGTGTACGCCCAACTCCGGGGATCTCATTGCAGGTCCACAGGGCCCACCAGGAAACCCTGGCCAGGCTGGAGCTGCAGGCATCCCTGGAGAGAGGGGACCTCCAGGCCCACCAGGGCCTCCTGGCCCTCCAGGCCCCCCAGCTCCTGTTGGGCCACCTTATGCCCAGATTTCCCAACATGGTGAGTCTCTGTGGGGTGTTGGTAGATTGAGGTAGGGGTGGGGGTGTAGGAAGCTAGAGTAGCCATCACCTATGTCCCTGCTACCATCTAACAGGTACCTTCTGTATGCCAGATGTGTCCCGTGTAGAGTACCTGTCACCCAAATATCCAGTAGACATCTTTGTTCTTTGTTTGCACATGAGGGACACTGACAGACAGGAGATCACTTGGTACAGTCACACAGCTGGAATGTTGGGGAATGGCTTCAGAAACACATGCTCAGAACCACCAGGCATCAGCTTGGAGCTGGCTAAAATTCACTTCTCAGAGTGCCAGGAAGTTCAAGTCCTGGCAGCAACAAGTGAACTTTCAAGCAGTCAAGACTGCAACCCAGACCCTGGGCTCACAGAGGCCCCAGTTCCTCCACCAAACTGGGCCCTGATATGCATCTCTGGCCTTCTCCCTGTATTGCCAGGGATTGCAGCATGGAATTTCAGGTTCAACTCCATCTGTATCAGGTCTTTGGTACATGAATGGGTACCATTCATTATCTCATTATCCCATGCCACTATTCATTCCATCTCTAATCATTCTCCTGCCAGCCTTGGACCCATCATTTCTACAGTGGAGATAGTGACAATGCCAGCCTCCCAGAGCTCTGTGATAGAACCCTAGAATGCTATAGATGGTCAATAAGTGGTAGCTTTTATTATTTCATTTAACAGACAACAATTCAGGTTCAGTAAAATGGAGAGACTTTCTGGGTGTCACCGGCTAGACTGTGGTGGGATTAGAACCCAGGCCTCCCTGCCTTCTAATCCTACATGGCCAATAGGCTGCCTACTCTCTATCCTAGGGGCCCCTCCCATGCTGGCAATTGTCCATAGAACAGTTGGTGCTGACTTTGCAGAGGTATCAGTTGAGCACTGCCATACTCTACCCTCTGTTCACTCATTATCTTTTCTCTTTCAGGGGACTCATTACTGTCTAACACCTTCACTGAGACCAGCAGCCACTGGCCTCAGGGACTCACTGGGTCTCCAGGCCCCCCTGGCCCTCCAGGACCCATGGGTAAGTTGAGTCCAGGCTTGGTGTGAAAGACGGAATTGGTAGATTGCAGAACTAATCCTGTGGCTATCAGAGGTGGCTGGCAATGTATTCTCTTCCAATCCTGAGGACATCCTGTCTTATTCTAGGTCCCCCTGGACCTCCTGGCTCCACAGGGGTACCCGGGAGTCCTGGACACATGGTGAGTCATTCTCCAAGTGCTCCCATCCTGTTTCTATCCATCCATCCATTTCTATTCATCCTTCATTTAATGTAGTCATTCAGTAAGTACTTATTGAAAGCTGGGCACGGTGGCACACACTTGTAATCCCAGCACTCGGGAGGCTGAGGCAGGAGGATCATTGAGAATTCGAAACCAGCCTGGGCTACAAAGTGAGCTCAAGGCCAAACTGAACTGTGAGACCTCTGTCTCAAAAAAAAAAAAAAAAAAGTACTTATTGAGTATTTAATATGCAAACCATTTTCCATACATCCTCTCATTTGATTCATGTAACAAGATGTATTATTATTGCCTAAGGCCAAGAAAAATGGAAATTTTGTCCTGGGGTTATAGCCAACAGCTGGCAACATCTGTGGGTTGGGTAGGGACTATCTGGCGCAGTGTCTAGTTCTTTTAACTTTGAGCTGTGTAAACTGCCCACTGTGTGCTGAGCATTAGGTATATGAGAGCAGGCCAAGCTGAGACTCGCCCCAGTGCCCCGCCCCAGCCCCCTGCCCAGTCCATCCTACCCCAGCACAAGACTAAGTCCCTATCTTGTTGCTCAGGGACCCCCAGGCCCTACTGGACCCAAAGGAATCCCAGGCCACCCAGGACAAAAAGGCGAAAGAGTGAGTACTCAGGTGGCCTAGATAGGGGATTCTGGGGAGCCTTAGGGTTCTGAAGCCCCAACAGCTAACTTCGTTCCTTTCTTCTCTCACACAAAGGGAGCTCATGGGGAGCCTGGCCCCCAAGGCCTCACAGGGCAGCAGGTAAGTGATAATATCCACCTTGTAACCTCCTCTTCAGGGTCCCACGCACCCAGGCCCCTGAGCTGGTTCTGTCCAACACAGCCAGCACCTCTAACCCTCCTGTGTGGTCCAGAGCACTTCAGTTCTCTCAGTTCCTCTCAATCTGTGGGGCCCATCATCTTCTTGGGGTCAGGCTGCCTCCCTCTCTGTCCCTCTGGCAATCCATAGCTTTGTATTTCTTTTTCTCCCTCTCCCTTCTGTCCCTCTTTGACATTGTGGTTCTTTTTTTTTTTTTTTCTCCACCTTTACAACTGTAACAGATTTCTCTACTTTTCCCTTTGCTGTGGTCAATTTTTGCTTTATAGTTTTTGAACCTTTGCTATTAGGCATACACATGTTTAGGATTTTAGTGATTTCTTGGCTTTTTATCTTTATGGGACTAATTTCTCTATCTCTGGCAGTACTGCCTGTCTGGAATTCTACTTCATTTGCTATTACAGTAACCATACTAGTGTTCTCACTCTTGGTGATTTCACAGTATGTCTTTTTTTTTTTATCTTTTTCCTTTCAACTTCTCTGTGCCTTTATATTGAAAGTACAATAACTTTGGTCTTCCTTTTTGCACTCTGACCATTTGTTGTATTTATATGTAAAGATATATATATATAGTGATGGTTCTACTTAAGATTGTCATATTATGATTTGTGTTCTATTTATCTCATTTTTTTCTTTGCTTTTTTTCCTTTTTGACTTCTTTTGCATTGAATACTTTTAAGGTTCCATTTTGTCTCCTCTCCTAACTTTGTAGTAGTGCTTTTTTTGTGTTATGTTCTTCCCAGTTGCCCTAAGAGTAGTAATTTGTGTCCTTGCCTTATCACAGTTTAGTTGAATTAATATTATAATACTGTAGGGTGTATAAAACATTTATAATTTTATTTCACCACTCCTTTCTTGTGACACTATTGCCTTATATTGTTTTCCTACATTGGTTATAAACCCTATAATACATTTGTGTGATGGGAGGTACTGGGAATTGAACCTGGGTCCTTGTGCATGCTAGGCAAGCTCTCTACCACTGAGCTACACCCTCAGCTCCACATTATTCCTGTTGCTCTCAACAGTTAGTTGACTTTTAAAGAAGTTAAGAAAATAAATTATAGTGCCCCTGAACCAGGTGTGGTGGCGCAGGCCTGTAATCCAGCACTCGGGCAGGAGGATTGCCACGAGTTCAAGGCCAGCCTGGGCTACATAGTGAGTACAAGGCCAGTCTGGACTACAGAGGGAGTTCCTGTCTCAAAAAAAACAAGAAAACAAGTACAGTGGATCCTTTGTATCCACAGGTTGCACATCCACATACTCAACTGTGAATCAAAAAATTTTAAGAACAAAATTGTGTGTCTATTGAATATGTATAAACATTTTTCTTATTATTTCCTAACCATTATACTATAACTGCTATTTGTATAGCATTTACTCTGCATTATTTAAATTCTCTTTTAAATTTTATTTACATATGAGAGAATATCTGTAGCTTATATGCAAATGTCACATGTTTTTATATGAAGGACTTGAACATCTGTAGATTTCAGGACCAGTGCCCCTATGGATACCCAAGAATGAATGTAGTACTATTTACTGATGTATTTATCTTTTCTAATGTGCTATACCTTCCTATAGATTCAGATTCCTGTCTGGTATCTTTTCCCTTTAGTCTAAAGAACTTCTTTTAGTTTTTTTGTATAGTGTGAGTCTCCTGAGAAAACTCTATTTTACCTTAATTTTTGACAGGCATTTTTGCTGGGCCTGGTAGCAAACACCTGTATTCTCAGAAGTCTGGAAGACTGAGGCAGGAGAATTACAAATTGAAGCCCAGACTTGGCATTTTAGTGACTGTCTTAACCACTTTCTGTTGTTTTGGAGACAAAATACCTAATATCTGCAACTTAAAGGAGGAAGGACCTATTGTGGTTCATGTTTCAGCTCATGGTCAACAGTCTCCAAAGAAGAAACAGAATGGCAGAGGGGTATGTCAGAAGAAAAGCTGCTCAGGTTATGCCAACCAAGTGGCAGAGAGCAAAAGAAGGAACTAGGAAGGCAGATAAACCCTTCCAGGCCACACTGCCAGAACTAGCGTCTTCCAACGTCACCTCTTAACAGCAAGCCAGCTGTAAATCCTCATAATCCAGTCACCTTTCGGAAGCCACACTATGATCATGAGGCCCTGGGAGGATATCTAGATATAAACCATAACAGTACCTTAGCGAGACCTTGTCTCAAAAAATAAAAAGGGGCCAAGAAGACCAGGGATATAGCTCAGCAACCCAAGTACCCGCCTGGCAACACGAGATGGTGATTTTTATTCCAGGAAACCCCCCTCTTCAAAAAAAAGTGGTTGGGGGCTAGGGATGTAGCTCAGTATGAAGCCCCTGAGTTCAATCCCCAGTACACACTCACACACACAAATATATATATAGAAAAATACATTCTTCTCTCCTTTTAGCACTTTATAGATGTTGCATCATGGTCTTCTTGGTTATATAATTTCTCATTACAAACTTGACTGTTGTTGGTTCCCCTGTATCTAATATGTTTTATCCTCTGGCTTTTAACATTTTCTCTTTATCCTTAGTTTTCAGCAGATTGATTTTGATGTGTCTAGATGTGATTTTCTTTGTGTTCAGTCTGCATTGAGTTCACTGTGATTCCTAGATCTGTAAAGTTTGTTTTGATTTTGGTTGTTTATTTTGTTGTTATCGTCACAATGGAAATAATAGTAATGTACAATGTGGATTTTGTTGTGGTTAATTTGGGGGGTGGTGTTGATTGGTTGGTTGGTTAGTCTGCCTTTTTCAGACAGGATCTCACCATGTAGTTGAGGCTGCTTCAACCCCCCCAAGTGCTGGGATTACAAGTATGCATCACCACGCCTAGCTTCATCATTGTTTGGGGGGGAGGGTCATTGTTTTTAATGAAAGGTTTTTTTTTTTTGTTTTTTTGTAGTGGGGATTGAACTCACAAACTCTCATTTGCCAGTCAGGAGCTTGTGCCACTGAGCCAAATCTCCAGCCCCATTGAAAGAAATTTTTGAAAGCAATTGTAGGTTCACAGGAAATTGTAAGAACAGAGTTCCCTATCCTCATCCTATCCAGCCTCTCCCACAATTGACATCCCCCAGCCCCAGGGGGACTTTTGTTATAATTGGTGGACCTACACTGACACATCATTACGGTTAGTTCTTGGTTTTGTGCATTTCGTGGTTTTGGGAAAATATATAACATTTCTATCATTTTACTATCATACAACATAGTTTTACTGCCTCAAAAATCCTCTGTGCCCTGCCTTCTCATCCTTCCCTACTACTAACCCCTACCAACCACTGAAGTTTTTACTGTCTCCATAGTTTTATCTTTTCTACAGTATCTTATAGTTGGAATCACATAGTACAACCATTTCATGATTTCTTTCATTTAGTAACAGTCATTTAAGCTTTTCATGTCTTTTTATGGCTTGATACCTCTTTCTTTTGAGCATTGAATTCATCCTTCCATCTACTGAAGGAACCTTGGCTGCTTCAGAATTTGGGCAATTATGAATAAAGCTGCTGTGAACATTCATGGAGAGGGTTTTATGTAGATAGGAGCTTTCAGTTCATTTGGAAAATACCAGTGAGCAAGATCATATCGTAAGGTTTGGCTTGGTTTGGTTTGGTTTTACGAGAAAGGGTCAAGCTGACTTCAAACCCATATACTCAATTGATTTTCCTGCCTCAGTCTTCCAAAGAGCTGGTACCATAGGCATGCATCACAATATCCAGCTCAAGAATATGTTTAATTTTTAAGAAACTGCCAAACAAGGGCTGGGGATTTAGCCCAGCCGTTCAAGCACTAGCCTGCTAAGTGGGAGGTCATGAGTTCAATCCCCAGTACCAAAAAAAAAAAAAAACAAAACAAAAACAGAAACTGCCAAACAGGCTTTGAAAGTGGTGGTACCACTTCTCATTCCCACCAAGAATGAATGAGTTTTGGTTGCTGCATTTGCTTGCCAATTTTGGTGGTTTCACTCACTATTCCACATTTGGCTATTCAAATAAGCATATAGTGGTATTTTATTAGGGGAAGTTGTTTTTGCTTTATCTCGTTGTTTTAATTTGCAGTTCATTAATGATGTATGTTGTTGAACATCCTTTTACATGTTTACTTGCTCTCCATGTGTCTCATTTGGTAAGGTGTCTGTTCAGGTTTTTAACTGGGTTGTTTGTATTTGTACTGTTGAGTTTTAAGAGTTTTTTGTTCAGATATGTCTTTTTCAAATGTTTTCTCCCAACCTTGGGTTGGTCTTATTCTCTTGACAGTGTGCAAACCAGAATTTTTTAGTTTTAAGTAAGCCCAGCTGTGATTTCTTTCATAGAGTGTGCCTTTGGTGTTATATCTAAAAATCATTATCGTACCCAAGACCATCTAGATACTCTTCCACATTATCTTCTCTAACAGGTTTATAATTTTGCGTTACAGTTAGGTCAGTGACTAACTTTTTTGTTAATTATTGTGATAGTTGTACGGTCCATGTATAGTTTTTTTTTTCTTTCTGTCAGCCTGTATGTGATTTTTTTTGTTTTGTTTTGTTTTTGTTACCTAGAATCAAACCTAGGACCTTGCGCTTACTGGACAGGCGCTGTGCCACTGAGCTACATCTCAGGCCCTGTCTGTGATCTTTTTATGTTGCCCAGACTGGCTTTGAACTTCTGGGCTCAAGAGATCCTCCTGCCTCTGCCCCCCAAGTGGCTGGGCCAACAGGCATTGTGCCACCACACCTATATAAATTCATTTTTTTGCATTCATGGAATGTCTGCATGAATGGTTGTCCACATTTCGTATTCGTATTTTAGCACCAGTTCTAGGAAAGCCTACTTTTGTTCCATTGTATTGCTTTTGCTCCTTATTCAAAGATATGGTAACTATATTTGTGTGACTCTACTTCTGCATCCTATTCTGTCGCACTGATCTATTTTTCTGTTCTTTTACAAGTATCATGCCATTTTTATAGTGTAGATTTATACTGTCTTGAAGTCAGACATTAGTGCTACTATTTGTGCTTTTTGTTTGATGGTAAGTTAGCTATTCTGGGGTTTTGCTTTCCCATATAAACTTTAGAATCAGTTTGTTGGTATTACAGAATACTTTGCTGGGATGTTTTTGTTTTTGTTTGGGGTGTTTTTTATGGTTTGTTTTGTTTTGTTTTTGACTGGGTCGCACTATGTGGTTACAGCTGGCCTTGAACTCATTATATAACCCAGGGTGGCCTGGACCTCACAGTGATTCTCCTGCCTCAGCTTCCTGAGAGCTACTGTTACAGGCATGCACCACCATTCCTGGCTACTGGCATTTCGGTTGGGATTATATCTGTAGGTCAAGTTGGCAAGAACTGACATCTTGACATTACTGAATCTATCCATCCATGAACATGGGAAACCTTCTCCACTTATTTAGTACTTCTTTGATATCTTTCATCAATGTTTTCTTAATATATCTCTCATATATATTTTTATTACTTTTGTTACTACTTAAGGAATTTATTTTGTGGAGTGGGAATGTGCTTTTAATTTCAAATTGTACTTGCTCATTGCTGAAATATAGGAAAGCAATTCACTTCTATATATTAACCAGCATCCTATACCTTTCCTAAAACCACTTAGCACTTCCAGGAATTTTTTCCCACTCTTTCCAGTTTCCTACATACGTGACATATTTACAAACAAAAACAATTTTATTTCTTGCTTCCTAATCCATATGCAGTTCGCGTTCTTTGCTTAACTTTTTGAATTATCTAGGACTTCCAGTATGATGTTGAAAAGCAGTGGTAGCAAGAATGAAGTCGGAGTTTGATTCCTGGCACCCCAAAAAAAAAAAAAGCCAATAGTAAGAGGAGATATTCTTCCCTTCTTGCTTCCCTTTTAGAAGATGAGGAAGTTTCCCTCTTTTCCTAGTTTGCTAAGAGCTTTTATCATGAATAAGTGATGGATTTTGTCAAATGCTTTTCCTACATCTTTTGCTATAATTGTGTCATTTTTTTATCTTTAGCTAGTTGATGTGAGAGATTACCTTAATTGATTTTTGAATGTGGAACCACACATGCATACCTGGGTTAATTTTTAATGCATTTTAAAAATTTGATGTTACTACTTTGTTGAGAGCATTAGTGTCTTATATTCATGAAAGATATTGGTCTGTAGGTTTCTTTTAATGCCTTTGTCTGGTTTTAGTATTAGAGTAATGCTTTCCTCATAAAACATATTAGGAGTTGGTTGTGTAGCTTAGCAGTAAAACACATGCTTTAAAAAAATGAACTTGGAAGTATTCCCTCAGCTTTTACCTTTTGAAAGAGATTAGAGAATTGGTATAATTCCTTCCTTAAATATTTAGTAGAATTGCATAGCAACTCTATCTGGGCCTGAAGCTTACTCTCTTTATTTTTTAAATTGTGTTTTAATGTATATATTTGATTATATTTGCTCTCTGTTTTTAAAAGTTATTGATTCTTTTTCTTTAATAAATATAGGTCTATTCAGACTATTTCTTGTTGTATGAGTTTTGCCAAATTGTGTCTTTCAAGAAATTTATCTGTGGGCTAAGGGTATAATCCAGTGGTAAAGCACTTGCCTAGCAGGCTCAAGGCCCTGAGTTCAATCCACGGCACTGCAAGAGAAGGGAAGGGAGGGGATGAAGAGGAGAAGAAAGAGCAGGGAAACTAGTCTCATCTAGGTTATAAATCTTGTGAGCAGAGAATTATTCGTAGTATTTTTATTATCCTTTTTACATCCATAGGCTATTCAGTGATACCTCTTTCATTTCTGATAGTAGTAATGTATATATTCTCTCTTTTATTTTAAAAACCCTGGCTATCGACTTGAGTTTATTAATCTTCTTAAAGAAAGTAGTCTTTTGTTAATTTTTCTCTATTAACATCCTTTTTTTTTTTTTTTTGAGATAGTGTCTCAGTATGCGGTTCAGGCTGGTCTTGAGCTCACTTTGTAGCTCAGGTTGATCTGAATTTGCAGTGATTCTCCTGCCTCAGCCTCCCAAGTGCTGGGATTACAGGTGTGTGCTACCACACCCAGCTTCACTTCCTATTTCAATTACCTTAATTTCTGCACTAATTTTTATTTATTTTCTCTTCTTTACTTTAGATATAATTTACTTTTCTTTTCCTAGTTTCCTATGGTGGGAGCTTATATTATTAGTCTTAGATCTTGCTCCTTTTCTAATAAATGCATCCAATGCTATAAATATCCCTCTAGGCACTACTTTAGCTGCATTGCATGAATTTTGGTAAATTATATTTTCATTTTTATTTAATTCAGTTTGTTGAGGTTTGTTTTATGGTCCTACATGATCTATCCTAATGAATGTTACTGAATTTGAGAAGAATGTGTAATCTGCTGTTTTTAAGTGAAACCATTTGTAGATGTCAATTACAAACAGTTGACTGATGGTACTATTGAGTTCAGTGTCCTTTCTCATTTTCAGATTTTGGTTCATTTCTGACAGAGGAATATTAAACTCTCTGACTGTAATAGTGGAGACTATTCCAGGATTCATCTATTTCTTTTCAGCATTCTATCATATATTTGCTGCATGTATTTGGATGATTTGTTGTAAGATGCATATACATTAAGGATTTTTATGTCTTCTTAGAGAACCGACCTCTTTATTATTACACAGTGCCTCTCTTTGTCCTTGGTAACTCCTTATTCTGAAGTAGGCTCTGTCTTTTGACTAATGTTAGTGTGGTATATTGTTCTCTGTCCCTTTACTTTTAATTTATGTTTATATTTAAAAAGAGTTTCTTGCCAGGCGTGGTGGTGTACACCTGTAATCCCAGCACTTGGGAGGCTGAGGCAGGAGGATTGCTACAAATTTGAGGCTATCCTTGGCTACAAAGTGAGTTCAAAGCCAGCCTAAACTGCATAGTGAAATCTTGTCTCAGAAAGACAATAAATAAATAAATAAATAAATAAATAAATAAATAAATTTCTTAGCCAGGCTGTGGTGCACACTTATAATCCCAGCATTTGGAAGGCTGAGGCAAGAGAATCACTGCAGGTTCAAGGCCAACCTGGGCTACAAAGTGAGTTGAAGGGGAGCCCAAACTACATAGTGAAACCCTGTCTAAAATAGACGAAAAATAAAATAAAATGAGTTTCATGTAGACAGTATATAGCCGTGTCTCATCTTAGGGGCTATTGAACTCACAGCCTCGCATTTGTCAAGCCGGCACTTCCGCCACTGAGCTAAACCTCCGGCCCTTAGACTACCAAAGTTTAAAGCAATTTTTGGAGGGTTTTTTTATTTGTTTGTTTTAGTAGTGGTAATCAAACTCAGGACCTTGCACTTGCCAGATAGGCACTTACACCACTGAGCTAAATCCTCAGCCCCTAAAGCAATTACTGAGATAACTGGGTTAACATTTACCATATTTTTCCCACTATTTTCTATTTCTTGATCTTTCTCTTTGTTCCAACTTTTGTCTTTCAGTCTTCTGTCTTTCGTGGTTTTAATTGAGTACTTTATCTGATTCTGTCTCCTTTCTTAACCAGAAGTTTTATTTCTTTTAGCCAGCTGTGATGATGTACACCTCTAATCTCAGCATGCTGGGAGAATTTTCTTTTCTCTCAACACTTTAAATACTACACTGTATTCTCTTTTTGCTTTCATGGTGTCTGAGGAGAAATTGAGTATACTTTTTTTAACCTTATAAATAAGGTGTTTTAGCCGGGCATGGTGACATATGCCTGTAATCCCAGCACCGAGAGGCTGAGGCAGGTGGATCACTGCAAATTCAAGACCAGCCTGGGCTACAAAGTGAGCTCCAGGCCAGCCGGAACTGCATAGTGAGACCCTGTCTCAAAAAAACAAAACAAAACAAAAAAAAACAAATAAAGTGTTTTTCCTTCCAGCTCCTTTTTTTTTAAGAGTAGGAAAATTTATTGGAGAATAGGAATGGGAAATAAGAATAGCTCCTGAGAGACAGGAGGGGTCCTGAATGGGTTGCCAGTGAGCCCACCTCTCAAAGGAATTTTTATAGAGCAAAATCATGAGGTGGGTACCTCAGTCAAAATATTTTAGGGATGCCATGAAATAAAAGCAAACTTGTATCTCCTTCCAAATATCTCGGTCAAACCGCCAAAGTGATATAAGGGAAATGCTAGATGTCACATACACCAAGTTTGTGTTCCCTGAAGTTGAAGAATGAGTTCTAAGGAATAACAGAGGTTAAGAGTAGGAAAATTGAGAGAGAGACAGAGAGAGACAGAGAGAGAGACAGAGAGAAACAGAAACTTACTGGAAGAAAAGAATAGAGAACAGAAATAGCTACTGAGAGACAGGAGGGGTCCTGAATGAGTTGCCACCCTGTGTCTCCTTTTAATATTTTTATCTTTGATTTTCTACAGTTTGATTATGGCATATGTCTAGCTATCAGGGTTTTTGTTTTGTTTTGCTTTGTGTTTTTCATATTCATCTTGCTCAATATTCTTTGAGTTTCCTAAGTCTGCTGCTTTGTTTCTGACATTATTGTGCAAAATTCTGTCATTACATCTGGTATTGCTTATATTGTTTTCCCTCTTTCATGTATTCCCATTTTGTGTATTTATACTTTTTGTAGTATCCTACAATTCTTAAATTTGCTTTTCTTCCCCCTCCCCTTTGTTTATTTGTGGTTCAGTTTTGGAAATTTCTATTGTCATATTACCAAGCTTAGAGATTTTTTTCCTCAGCCATGTCCAACCTACTAATCAGTCCATCAAAGGGCATTCTTCATTTCTGTTACAACATCTCTGGTTCCTAGTGGTAGGATTTTCGGCGTGGTGAAACAGCAAAATATGGGATAAAAGAGACCTTTATTCCCAAGGACATGCAGAGAAGTCCACGACCACAGACAGCCTGGCCTTCTCTAACCCATGCATGCGGGTTAGGCTACTCATATAACCTCTGACCTGGGTGGTGCCCAGGGCGGGGACAGGTAATGCACAGTTTACTGATTGGGGGTACTTTCATGCCACTGGAAAAGGTGAATACAGTTTGGTCCCGCCCCTTGGTCCTGCCTCCTACCTCAGCTTTCCAGGGCACAACTCTTTCACCTAGCACTTTTTAAAAATGTTTTAAACTTTCTATCACTCTCCATACAATCAGTCACTTCTTGTGTGTTGTATACTTTTTCCATTAAGTCTCTTAGCATATTAAGATTTCCCATAGTATCACAGGTTTAAAATATTCCTGTTTAGGGGCTTGGGGTTTAGCTCAGCGGCGTAAGTGCCTGCTTGGCAAGTGTAAGATCGTGAGTTCAATCTCTGGCACCAAAAAAAAAAAAAAAATCCTGTTCTGATAATGCTAACATTACTGCCCTTTCTGACTCTGGTTTTGATGTTTATTCAGTATTCAAAACTGTTTTTGCTTTTTACTGTGGCTTGTAACTTTACTGAAAGATGGACATGATGTATTTTATAAAGGGAACTATGATAAATAAACCTATAGTAATGCAATGGTAAGCTGTGGGGAGAAGAAAAGTGTTCGCTAGTGTGACAGTTATTCTCCGTGTCAGTCTGTACCCTGAACTATGAACTTCACCAGTTGTAATGGGGTGGGGGAGGTCTTGCATGGTTTTTTTTCCTTTCCCCACTGATTTTATTTTTCAGGGGATGGGGGTGGATATTTCATTTTTCCCTCATGGAAAGCTAAGAGAACAGGAATTATTTGCCTTCTTCCAGGTTGTTTAGGCCCTGATAAAACCCCAGCTTTTTGGCTCAGGCAAATTAATTTCTCTTGAGAGCGAACCTTGCTAAGAAGAGAATGTTCTGAGTCAGGTATGTTGGTGCGCATCAGTGAAGCCAGCACTCTGGGAGGATGAAGCAGGAGAATCACAAGTTGGAACCTAATGTGGGCAACTTGGTGAGACTTTGTCTCAAAATTCAAAAAAAAAAAAAAAAAGAGAGAGAGAGAAAAGAATAGAAAACATGTTTAGGATGTAGCTTAGTGATAAGGCCCTAGATTCAATCCCCAGTAGAGAGAGAGAGAGAGAGAGAGAGAGAGAGAGAGAGAGAGAGAGAGAGAAGCATATAGAAGTATATACTAGTTATTTTCTTTTCTTTTTTTTGTACCAAGGATTGAACTCATGACCTCACACTTGGCAGGCAGGTGCTTATGCCGCTGAGCTAAATCCCCAGCCCTGATACTAGCATATTTTAAAATGGCTCCTTTTCTTTCTGCTGGAAGCACAATGGCCTTTATCACTGATATTCACTGTGAGAAGATGTGTGGAGAATAACTGAGTTCCCTTGGACTTTTAACTCTCAGACTTGTCTTCATTGACCCTTCAGAAATTTGTCAATTATGCTTTAGGTTTTCCCATCTCAGAACTGTGGAGATTTCTACTCTGTGGAGTTTCTCTCCTCTAAATTGTGATTCTCTCTATTCTCTTTCTCTCTCCAGGTTTGGGGCTAGCAGTTTGCCTGTGGCCTCACTTCTCTGACTAAAAGTTGTTTTATCAGCTTTTTTAGTTGTCAGGATGGAGTGGCAGTTCCTAAGTCTTAATATGCCAGTTCAAATTATTCAGACCTATAGCTGTCCATTGAAAATTTCCACTTTACCACCTTGTCTTGGTGATGTAAGCCAAACAGTCGACCCGAATGTGACATCTCTGACACACACACACACACACACACACACACACACACACTCCTAACATGCCAGACTCAGAACCTAGAAGTTTATTTTGTTTTTAAATAAAATTTGAGAGCCAACCCGCTTTCCAGATCCCCTTCTGTACCTCTTAGACAGAAGCTTTCTTTCTCTCAATAAATTCTTCCTACTCTTACAAATAAAATTTGAAAAAAAAAATAGGTCAATAGTAAAATTTCTTTCCTTTCTCTTTCCCTGCTTGCTTGCTTGTTTGTATTGTTGTTTTGTTTTGTTTTGTTTTGCTTTTGTTTTGTTTTGTTTTTTGAGACAGGGTCTCACTACATAGTTTAGGATGGCCTTAAACTCGCAACAATCCTCCTGCCTCAGCCTCTCAAGCACTGGGATTACAGACGTATGCCACCATACTCAGCCTATTTTTTCTTTCTTTGACCAAGAATGCAGTCTAAGGCCTCATGCATGCTAGACAAGTGCTCTGCCAGTGAGCTACATCCCCAACGCTGAGTGGAAATTTTTTTGTTTCAGCTGTCTGTCATGTCTGCTTGTGGTAGCCCAACCTACATTGTAGGGTGTATTTTTAAATTATTTTTTGCCCTTTTCCTACCTGTACTTGGCCCAAACTCTCTCTGCAGAGCCTGTTTTTTCCTACCTTTAGTAAATATGAAACTTTGCCACTATTAACAAAAAAGAAAAGAGAATTTTCTGTTTCTACTCTGTCTTCTCTCTTTTTGGACTCTACCTAATAATTTCCCATGAGTCATTGAGGTACTGTTAATTTTTTCTTTCTGCCTGAGCTTGAACTCAAGGCCTCGTGCTGGTAAGCATGCACTCTAGTACACCACTTCACCCCAGTCCAGTTTTTTAAAAATCCTTTTCTTTCCATGTTTTAGTTTGAATTATTCTATTGGTCTGTCTTCAACTTGATTGTTTTTTGTTGTATATAGTTTTCCGCTAATCATATCCAATAAACCTTTTTCCTAGAATTCCTACTTAATTCTAATTTACAATTTACACATTTCTCCCAAAATTCTGTATCTCTTCACCTATTACATCAATTTCAGTAGATTCTTTTAACATATGTGTCATAGTTATTTTAAATTCCTTGTCTGCTAATTATAACACCGGAGTTAGTTATGGATCTGTTTCTATTGACTGATTTTTCTCTTGACTATGGTATACATTTTTTTCATGTCTAGTAATTTTTTATGGTATACTGGACAAAATGGATAATATATTGAAGATATTCTGAGTTCAGTTCTTCCTGTGTACTCTGAATAACTACTGGGAAGACAATGCACAGTGTATCAACTATTGTAACTGTCCTACTAACCTGTTTTGAAACTTGGTTTCTTTGGTTTCATTGTTATGCTTATCTTTTTTTTTTCTTTAAAATCAAAAATAGGGCTGGGAATTTAGCTCAGTGGCTTAAACGCCTGCCTGGCAAGTGTGAGGTTGTGAGTTTGATCCCTAGTACCAAGAAAAAAAAAAAAAAAGAATGTCTAAAATCAAAAACAAAAAACCAGGCATCTAACTGAGGAATATTTAGATATCTTGTACTCAGACTGAACCATTCTTATGTCTCAATTTCCAGACTAATTTCATTCCCTCATCCTTCCCAAGACTCAGCCTGAATTCACTGCAGATCTTGGGGTTTCCCCCCGCCCAATTATGATCTAACTGGTTTCTTCCACATAATGTCTCTTGAGATGAGGCTGCTCTCACTGCCCTCCTTCCAGCATACCCTAGCTCTTTTTAAATTTTGATTCCAGGACCGAAGTTCCAAAACAGAAAATACAGTAAGCCGAACAAAAAGCGTACTCAGTGAAGCAGAAACATGATTTTGTGAACTGGCCCTACTTTAACAGTTCTTGCCCTCAGATCTGGATTCTAGAAAAACCTGAGCTTCTGGAATAGGAAGCTTACGGGAATTCCAGTCCTGAAGAACCTGCGTGGCTGGGCGTGGTGGCCCAGCATTTGGGAGCCTGAGGCAGGAGGATCACTGTAAATTTGAGGTCAACCTCAACTACATAGTGAGTTCAAGGTCAGCCTGAACTACTACATAGTGAGACCTTATCTAATAAACAAACAAACAACAACAAAAAAGCATATATCAAGACACCAGGAAACACCATAATTTTGCATTTCTAATAGGTGAGGTCACTCTTCCTATTAAAATATCAGTTTCTGTTAAGGAGATGGGCTTCCTAAACACACACACACACACAAAAAAAAAAAGAGGGGGAAGAAATTTAACTAGTACAAATCTTCTGTGTTTGAAAAATTATATATAATAGTTCCCTTTGGGAGGGGAAACTTCCTCTGAAGAGTATTGAGTTTTCATCTAGCACAATTAAGTTACTGATAGTGTTGCTGCTTTAGAGGCTTAGTTTTTGGGTTTTGGTTTGGTTTGGTTTGGTTTTGGATTTTTTGGTTTTGTTTCAGAGGAGGGGGTACCAAGAATCAAACTCAGGACCTCACACTTGCCAGACAGGCACTGTAGCAGTGAGCAAAATCCCCAGTCCCTAGAGGCTTAATTTTGTTGTTTTGTTTTATCTCTTTGAGACAGGGTCTCACTATGCAATTCAGGCTGGCCTTGAGCTCACTTTGTGACCCAGGCTGGTTTTGAAATCACAATGATCTACCTGCCTCAGCCTTCCAAGTGCATGCACAACACCTGACTTCTTTATTTTCCTTGCTCTCTCTCTCTCTTTCTCTCTGTGTGTGTGTGTGTGTGTGTGTGTGTGTGTGTGTGTGTGTGTGATGCTAGACAAGCACTATACCACTGCACTACATCCCTATCCCATCTCTCTGTGGTTCTTCTCTCTGTGGTTCTCTAACTCTTTCTCTTTGTCTCCTCTCCCTCTCTCCCTCCTTCTCTTACTTCTATCTCTGTCTCTCCTTACAGGGAGAACCTGGCCCCAAAGGAGACCCTGGTGAGAAGAGCCACTGGGTAAGCTCTGGTCCAGCCCTGACCTCCACTTGTCTTCTCCCACCCTGGGTGCTCTTGAGAAAATTCTCTCGCCAGTAGAGGGTTGCCCCATCCACATTCCCTCTACTTCCTGGTCTCCCAGGCTGCCACCTGGCAGTTCTCTGCCCCAGCCTCCTCCTCATCCTGTCACTCCCAACTGCGCAGGACCAGCCCTATCAGCAGACCCCACCGCTCTCTCTCTCTCTGTCTTTGTCTCTACCTTTGTGCTGTAGCTTTTCAGTGCCAGGGTGGCTCTGTCTATTTCTACTGGGTTGTTTGGGTTAACCCAGGCCAGACTGCATCCCCTGTCACCACAGTGCCCTCCTAGAAAGGGCTTTGACTTCTGCTCCCCTGTCAGGGAAAAAAGAAAGCATGAAGACAGTATCAACGTGGAAAGACAGGATAGGCTACCTTAGGAAAGCCATGAAGCACGTAGGAGGAAGACCTAAAAACAGTGAGATGCACAGAGGCCCCACAGCAAAAGGAACTAGGAATCTAGATACCACCATACACACAAAAAAAATCTAGGAAGCCTGGGAAGAGAGGCCTTGACACATTTGACATGGTTCAGGTGACCTGATACCACTATACTCCAAAGACCTATAAATAACATGAGGTCCTAGATACAAGTAGGAGATCCATGATGAATGGCAAGGGAAGCCTAGAAACTGTCACATGCAAAAAACTATGGAAGGGCCAGGTATATAGCTCAGTAGCACAGCACTTGCCTGGCAAGCGTGAGATTGTAAATTCAATCCTTGGTACAAAAAAAAAAAAAACCCACTATGGTATCAGGGGATCTAGATACTACTATATATAAAGGAAACAAGAATAGGAAAGGGGGGGCCTAGAAATTATCACATACACAAGAGACATAGAGGAACAAGAATGGGGTCCTGGAAACCACACACTGAGAAATCCCATGATTTAGGTGGGCTCCTAAAAATCAGTACAATTATTGGGGATAATTACAGTGAATTGAATTTCAGGGCCTAAAAATCTACTTCTCCAGGAGATACATGAGGGAAGGATCAGGAGCCTAGAACAAATACACTATGTCCTAAAGTTCCACAATACAGGGACCTGGAAACCAGTGACATAAGAGACATTTGGAAAGTGGACAGGATGGGGATAGACACCCCACAGGAGAAATACCTCGAGCATGCTCTTTTGTAGGGTGGTATCATGCTCCGTCCCCCCTGCTTCCCTGCCCCCTGCAGTCTGACCAGGACACCTACTTCTGGCAGTCACAAGTTAGGATGTGGACAGCCCCCAGTACCTGCCCTCTCGGTTACTGATTGTGGGGTCAGTGATGGATACAGCCGTGGGAGCCCCCATCCTGCACGACGAGTCCTCCCCTATGTCTCTCCATGACTTCTGGGGCTCTGCTACCTCTCTTAGCTGTTTGCTGTCCACCTGCTACCACCACTGTGGCTCCAGGGCTTCCAGAGTAGGCATGAGCTGAGCTGGGGTGTCAGGTAGATCCCTCACTCTCTTTTTCAAGAGACCTTCATGCTGGGAACATATTTTTCACCCAGCCCAAGGTGGGAGAGATGAGGTCAAGGCAGAATTAGGCTCTGCAGTCCCAACCTTCATGGGGATCCCTGACAATTGGACAGGATGCCTGGGCCACCTAGACCAGCCCTTGAACATAGGACCACCTCTGGGACAGGCCACCCAAGAAGTAGCAGGGCCCCTGCTCCTGCTTGTCCTCCTTTCTGCCCTTCATCCCCCTGCACTTCTCCCCCTGCTTGCTGCCTGCTAGGGGAGGGGACCTGCTGGGCTGAGAGTTGCATGAAGCTTTGAGGCTAGGGGCCCAGAAGGGGACTGGAAAGTTGGGGGCAGTGCTGGTGAGTCTCTGAGGGCTCCTGTGTTCATTCCACTTACCAGTGCCCCCTTGCGGCAGCTTTTAGAGACCCTGGCTTGGCTTGGCTGTAGCTCAACAGTGACACCCAGTGGTCAGAACTGAGTGACTAGCCTGAGCCTTCTATCCGTAGTTTGAAGCCTTCTTCAAACAGAGAAATTGAGGCCCAACTCTGCAGAGAAAATCCGTGACAAAGCCTAGACTTGGCCCCACTGGCACTATGGATGTATATACCATCCCCATCCTTAGGGTGGTCATCATGGGATAGGAGACGGAAGATCTATAGTCAGCAGACAGAGGGAGTTGGCTGTGATAGCAGACAGTGTAGCACCCTCCTAGAGGAGACAGACTAGGCCTAAAAGAGGCATAAACAGGTATAACATGTCGACAGGAATGGAAACACTATACGCAAAGGCTCTGGGACAAGAACAGACCCCAGGTATTTGAAAAGCTGCAAATACTTGGAGTAGCAGTGTGACAGAAAAGTAGAGACAGATGCCAAAGAGATTCTCAGGATTTAGGAAGCCATAAGGAATTTGGATTTTGTTCTGTAGGTACTGGGGAGTCATGGAAGTATTCTTAAAGAGGAGAGCGACTTAGTCAATTTCGTTTGCAAAATAGCTCTTTAATTGCCACCTGAAGAATGATTGGGAGAAGCGAGAAGCAGAAAGAGACTTGGTAGGCAACTGATCTGGTCATCTTTGTGAGAGATTGAGGGGAGCTGGAACTGCGATTGGGGGCAGCAAGGACAGACCAGTATTGATGGAGCTAAGAAACTCTTGGGTGCTGCTTTTGCTGTGAAGGGAAATGAGCCATCAGGAAGACTTAAGATAGTAAAAAAGAACCAAGAGAAGCAAGTACACTGAGTTTTGTCCCTGGAAAAGTGGGACGTGTTTGTGTTATGACCTGGCGAGAGTATCCAGCAGGCCCTGGACACTTAGATCCAGAGCACAGATGCGGGCCAGGCTGGAAGGTGACCAGGGTATCACCGGTGCACACGGCAAGCCATCCTTCTGAGAAGGTTGTTTGTTTTTTTTTAATACTTGCCTTTTGATTTTTACTTTGAAATTTTTCAAATACCCTATACCAAAATGCTTATACAATGGACTTCCATCTGCCCCTCCTTTATGTAAACCAATTAACAGTATTTTGCACACATACTATTTTTCTCTTTATGTGTTTGTATATCTTTCAAATTCATCTAAAAGTAAGCTGAAAATGTCATCTACAGCTTCCCTAACATTCTGCATACATCTCTCTCTCTCTCTCTCTCTATATATATATATATATACTCCCAAATAACCACAATACAACTGCTATAATTAAGAAACTAACATTAGTTAAGTAACGTGATGCCACTTAATATGTAACTTACATGTCAGTTTTACCAATTGTCCCCAAAATGCCTTTGAAAGTTCTTTTAATTTATCCAGTTGTTTTATTTATTTACTTTCACAGTGTTGGGGATCAAACCCAGGGCCTCATGGTAAGCACATGCTTACCACTGAGCTACACCTCCGGCCCCAAAGCTGTTTTTTAAATCCATGTTCTGATTAAGGTTGACATGTTGCATTTGGTTGTCATGTCTCTGTTATCTTTTAGTCTAAAACAAGCTTTCTGCCCTTTTCTTCTTTTTTCTTTTCTTGACCTTTTTTCCCCCTTGTACTGAAGATTGAACCCAGAGCCTCTACCCTAAGGTACATCACAGCTCTTCTTTCATTTTTTCATTTAGTGATAGCATTTCACTAAATCTCCAGATTATCCAGGCTGGGGCCCAAACTCACAATTCTCTTGACTCAGCCTTTGAGAGTGCTCAGATTATAGTTGTGCACCATCATACCCAGCTTTGGCTTTGTCTTTTTTTAGTTGCTTGTTGTTGTTTGTTTGTTTGTCTGTTTCTTTGTTTTGAGACAGGGTCTCAAAACTGTATCCCAACTTGCCTTGAATTCACTAAATAGGCTAGACTTGCCTTGAACTCTCAGAGATCCTCCTGTCTCAGCCTTCCAAGTGCTAAATTATAAGCATGCACAAGCACACCTGACTTTGTCTTTTAGTGAAAGTCTTAATTCTGATTTATTGATTTCCTCATAGTGAGATGCAATGCAGGTGAAGTAGTTGGTAGGAGCACTTGTAGAAGCAGTGTCCATTAAGGTGCTCAGGTGTCAGTTTGTCCCACTATGCATGCTAAGAATGGCTTAGTGAAAATCTTGCAAGACACCCATTTTTAGGTCCTATTCCTGTGATACTTAGAGAGGGGTTGTGTTGGCAACTCATTGTGACCCTGGGAAATGGCCAAAACGGCCATTTGGTGGTATGAGGATAGCCTAATCTATATGATGTGACATGACAGCTGGATAAGGGACAATCCCAGGAAGCAGCTTACTCATAATAGAAATGTTAGGAGGTCCCTAGGTTAATTAGATGTTTTTTTATGAAGAACACCTACTTTAAAGGTTGGATTATAAAACTCGTGTGGTGGCACATACTTGTAATCCTAGTACTTGGGAGGCTGAGGCAGGAGGAACACTGCGTTAAGCCAGCCTGGGCTACATAGTGAGTTCAAGGTCAGCCTGAACCATATATTAAATCCTTGTCTCAAAAAAGACAAAAAAAGTTGGACTATGATTATACAAATGTGCATGTTAGGCATTCCTTTAAGTAAAGGATTCCGTTCAAGTAAAGGATTCCAAGAGAGAATACTTACATGTTGTCAGAATGGAATAGTTCTCATCTTGGGCTCTGCTGAAATTGAGATACCTACATTCTGAAAATCACTTTTTTCTCAGCTGAGCAAGAGGAAGGAGTGAGGAAGTGTGGAAAGTGCTGAGCCTCCGTGGAGAAGGAAAGGACAGACTGAGAGGAAGTCAGGGTGATCACTGGCTGTTAAGGGCTCTGACAGTAGCTAGCTCCACTTGTAGAGTGGGGAGCCTAAAGGCCAGGAAGCCCTAGAGAAAGAGTTTTGAGGGCCCACTGCTACATCTCTGGGAGGTACACGCATGAGAAGCAGAGGAGTAGACCAACACTGCTTAGGGGATAGTACTAGGATGGGGCACCAAAATGTGCCAGAATTGTCAGAGCCTTGGCAGGAATAAGCACTGTTTTCTGGGAAGGGGCTCTGGACCAGAGTCACAGGTTTTTTAGGGGGAGGAGTGTTTTGTTTTGTTTTGTTTTGTTTTGTTTTGTTTTGTGAGACAAGGTCTTGCTGTAGCTCAGGCTGGCCTTGAACTCACTGTGTAGCCCAGGGTGGCCTCATACTCTTGGTAGTCCTCCTGCCTCAGCTTCCCAAGTGTTGGGATTAAAGGCAGGCACCACCATACCTGATTTAGATTTGCCAGCACTGTAAGTACCAATTTCCTGAGGGCAATGCCCCTCAAACATTTTAAATTTTTATTTATATTCATTTTGATGTGCATGGAAATATCAGCAACTAGCCTAATCTCACTGACAGTTAATTATGGTGAGGCTAAAGTGATAATTTAAGACAAAAAGTGAATTTAAAGACTATGAAGTAAACAAGAGCAGCAGGATGTGGTGGGAATCATGTAGGTGATGCAAGAGCAGCTAGTGTTGAGCAACAGAGATGAGAGGACAGGATGGGCTCCATTGCAGGGTAGGATGGCAGACAGCCGTTCTGCCCCTGCTGATTGGCATCCCTCTACCTCAGAGCAGCAGCATTGCAGCCAGCTGGGATCAGATGTCATTCTGAGGGCTCTCTCAGGGATTGCTTCCACCTGCCTTGTTCCCTTCCTGTCCTCTCCTGGTCTTGTCCCGGCTGTCCATGGGCCCTGGGCTGTGGCAGGTAGTGCGGGCTGCAGGTGCATGTCCCGGGTGGGGCATGGGCCACCAACAGGCTTTGCAGGGTCCCCTCCCCTGCCCCCATCACGGCTGCATCTGTCTCTTTCCTCCACAGGGGGAGGGGTTGCACCAACTACGCGAGGCTTTGAAGATTTTAGCTGAGAGGGTTTTAATCTTGGAAACAATGATTGGGCTCTATGGTGAGTAGAGACAGACAGACGGACAGACAGCCCAGCCCCTGCCTGCCAGCCTTCCTCAAGCTCTCCTGGGGTAAAACTGGCATGGGCCCAGTCATGAGGCTGGAGAAAGTGCCTACCCCAAGCAGGTGTGGACTTGAGAAGCCAAGACCACTCAGTTTTCAGTGACCAGTCATCTCCTGAACAAGTGAAGGGGGCCCTAGAAACACAGGCCCCATCCCAGGGGTCAGACCTGGGCCTCTGGGCATTATGGGTAATATGGTTTCCAGGCCTGCACAGAACCAGAGATGACAGATTTCAAGTTTAGAAGAAATTATGGACAATGGAAACCAAACTTCACATCAGCAAGAGACTGTAGGTGACAGAGCCAGACTTCTGGGGTGATAGAGTCAGAGCCCAAAGTCACAGGAGAAGTGTGGATAATGGATCTAGATTCAGAGTCAGTCTTCAGCGCTAAAGAAATCAGGGGTGACAGTGCCAGATGACAGAACCTGTAGGCCCACAGGACAATCAGTCACAGAGACTTCAGAATTGCAGGGGACTCTGTATGACAAGAACCAGGCTCAGACCACAGGGGACTCTGGGTAATTCACCACCTACCAGATCTGGTCCCTTTCCCCCATGATCCCTCCTGGCCCTTGGTATCCCCCTTACAGCTTTCACTTTGGTCCTCCTAGTCTGTCCTGCAGTTCCCTTTAAGCGATCAGGAGAGCCAAACACTCACTCAAGCATTCATCTAGCAATTCCCCACCTAGCTGGTCACTTGAGGAACCAGACAGGCCCTGTCCCCACCTTAGGAGGGGAGACAGAGGTCTCAGTGGAAACTCATCCGGGCTCTTGCTCTAAAGCCACCCGGCACCTACCTCCTCACTCCCCTTGGCTCCCCGGCCCAGCCCTCAAAGGCCAGACTCGCACCGTCTGCTCTTCTCAATCTCCCATCAGGCTCCTAGCTTACAGAGCTTCCTGCAGCAGCAGGCTCAGCTGGAGCTCCTGGCCAGACGGGTCACCCTGCTGGAAGCCATCATCTGGCCAGGTAATGGCAGGGTGGGTAGGCAGGGGCAGCCCTTCCAGGAAGGGCCTGGGTAGGGCCTGGGCATGCAGGAGGCACCTCGCAGTGCTTGGCTTGGCCAGCGGACATTCATTCTTCATCCATCCATCCAGCAGATGGTGATTGGCACAGAGAAGGCTCTGGTAACTAGTGCTCCAGGGAAGGAGCATCTGCTCTGTGTCAGACACCTGCTGGCACTGGCTCCAACACATCAAACACCCTCATGGAGTTTAGGGGGCTGGGGGCTGAGGAGAGCCCTGGCATTGGCAGTGGAACCCAAGGCATGATATCCCATGGTGAAGTGAGTATAGGCACGTGGGAAAATACAGAAATGTTTCTGGCTCAGATCCATGTGGCAGTGGTGGGTAATAAGGGAGGGCTTCCTGAAGGAGGTGATGTCTCAGTGGACACCTGAAGGGCAAAGATCAAGGGAGAGTGAACAGGCAGAGGAAGATCAAAGGCCAGAGACCAGAGAGGACCTAGAGGACTTTTCCTCAGTATTACTGAGAGGTAAGAGCCAAAGCTGGAGAATCTGACAGGGTCCAAACTAAAAAGGTTCTAGAAGTAGATTGGGGTGGCATGGGAGAAGATAAGATTTCAGGAAGGCAATAGCTCTTCCTGTCCCAGAGATGAGGTTGAAGATATCTCTCCCCTCAAAACTAGAGCTCATGGCTGGTACTAGGAAAAGGAAAAGGAAGGGGTTGGC
Source organism: Dolichotis patagonum (assembly GCA_004027295.1). Classification (NCBI taxonomy): domain Eukaryota; kingdom Metazoa; phylum Chordata; class Mammalia; order Rodentia; family Caviidae; genus Dolichotis; species Dolichotis patagonum. The sequence goes on along the minus strand of PVJX010003578.1, from coordinate 76,148 downwards.
TGCCCTCGGGGCTTGGCTATTTCTCTCGACCCAGTAAGGGTCGCAGTAAGAGGGGGCAGTGTCCCAGCTGCCCTTTGCCCCCTTCTAGCCACCTCATCTCACAGTTCATAAACACGTTGAACACAGGCCTTGACATCATGTCCAACCTCAGAAGAAACTAAGGGAAGAAGGTTCAAGGTTAGCGCCAACCTTCCTCCATTCAGCAAAATCACAGGGTGCATCTGCTGAACACAGGCTGGGATGGGTGCTGCAGCCCTACAGAGCAACTGGGGCCCTGCCTTGGGGAACCACCCGTCACTGGCAGGGAATCCTCGGTTATTTGTAGAGGTTTGGGGGAAAAGAGCACCCAAGTACATGGGTGAGGAAACTTCTCACTGAATGTTGGTGGCAACTTTTGGGGGTGGGCAGGGGAGTAAGCTGGAATCAACCTCAGGACCTTGCACTTGCCAGGCAGGCCCTTATGCCACTGACCTATAACCCCAGCCCCAAGGGGATAACTTCTTGCCAGAGAGAACACTTGGGTTGGGTCATGAAACATTCTTGGGTGTGCCAGGTGAAGAAGGTAAAAAAGGACAATCCTGACAGCCTAAAAAGGCAAAAGGCTCAGGCTGGAAAGTGTGTGTGGCCCAAGTTTGCAGAGCCCTTCCCACCAGCCACCTGGCTTCTTGAACTTCTAGAGACATCAAGACTCCCTTCTAGTCCTCCTTCCCACTCATCTGTTCCCTTTGAGGAGCTAGGAAGCCCTGTCTCTTCCTTATGAGGTGAGACTGAGGTCTCAATGGAGATACACCCTGGCTCCTGGTGCCTTGCAACCAGTTGGCACCTGCCCTTCATACCCCTCAGCTCCAAGGAATCTGGGGACTAAGGAATGAAATCCCAAGCTCTCAGTGCCTTTCTAGGTGTCCCCCACCACCTCTCTGAAGAGCTAATAAGGACACATTTGTGCCACAGGAGCCCAAGATCTATCCTGCCTGCCTTCAGCCAGCTCTCTGTCTCTGACAGCCCAGGGAGGAAGTGCCAGGCATTCAGAAAGCCTGGTCCCCACTTCAGTGACCACATACCTAGGAGTGTGGCCCTTCGAGCCAGGATGGGTCAGGCCCTGGAGGAAGAGGTACAGGGGAGGAGACCAGAGAATAAATTGGAACTTTCTGTGCTAACTAAATACCTGGATGGCACCCAGCATGGTGGATCACCCCTGTATCCTAGCTACTTGAGAGGCTGAAGTAGGAGGATCACACACTTAAGACTAACCTGGACTGGCTGGGGATATAGCTCAGTGGCACAAACACCTGCCTGGCAAGCGCAAGGCCCTAAGTTAAATCCCTGGTGGTTAAAAAAAAACTAATCTGGACAATTTAGTTAAATTGCCAGTCTTCAAATAAAATTTTGAAAAGGCTAGGGATGTAGCTCAGTAGTAGAGCACTTGATGATGATGATAGTAACAGCTACCACCTCTGTGGTCCATGTGGGCTGGGGTAGGTATATAATCATCTCCAATCCTTAAAATAAGCTTTAAAGGGGGGGGGGGCTGGGGATTTAACTCAGCGGCATAAGCACCTGCCTTGCAAGCGTGCAGTCGTGAGTTCGATCCCTGGTACCAAAAAAAAACAAAAAAGGCATGGTGGCATACTCCTGTAATCCCAGCTCTCAGGAGGCTGAAGCTGGAGGATTGCCATGAGTTCAAGGCCAGCCTGAACTATATACTGAGACCTTGTCTGAAGCATAATAAATAATAAGCTTGTCAGGTGAGCAATGGCCATTTTAAAGATGAAGAAACAAGATCAGAGGCCTCATGTGAGTCTGTCAAGGTCACAGGGACAGCAACAGTAAGATACAGTGGTCTACCCTAGGTCTTTCCTGCTGGCCCCTTGACTTCTCCAGCAAAGGCTTGCTGACACCTTTGCCAGACGAGGCACTGAATAGGGCTCCAAGGAATACCAAGGCCCCTAAGTTGTTTATGTCATGATCAGTTCCTAGTGGCCAGACCTGCAGGAGACCTGGGTCAAAGCCACACCAACCTAGTAACCCCAAAAATCCAAGATTTATTGTAAAAAACAAACAAACAAACAAAAACATTCCACTCACAGTCACATTAAACGCATTTGTGGCAAAGGTATTGTCTGCATGTTCCACATGAGCCTCCAAGGTATGTGGATTGCCCAAGGCCACCTAAATTGAACATGGTGGGGTCAGGACTTGATCCCAGCTGGGATGGAAGCTGGTGCTTTTGTGCCTGTGCCTCGCATGGTTCCTGTCATTGTTCATAGAATGTCCTTTGACGGTGACTACACATACCTGCCTGCTCCAGAGGTCCCTAATCTCAGTCCAGAAGTGCATGGGCCTCTCAAATAGCTAGGATACAGAAGTGAGACACCGTGCCGGGTGCCATCTGGGTCTTTAGCAGGATTATGTTAGGATTATGAGTACAGCCCTCTTCACCAGAAGTGCCCTCAGTGGAAACGTGGTCCTCACCACAGCCCAAACATCTCTCCTAGAAACAGGTCTAGAGGCTGAGTCAAGTCCTCTATCATGGGGGGTAAGGGGGAGGGTCTCCATCTCCCACTAGAAAAGCAGCCTACCCTGCGCTGCCTGACTGCTCATTTAACTTTGGGAGGGACTGAGATGATAGTCACGAAGGCTTCCCAGAGGACACAGCTCTCTTTCTGGGTTTGGAAAGCTAAGCAGGACTGTCCTGCTGACACCTTTGCCAGACGAGGCACTGAATAGGGCTCCAAGGAATACCAGGGCCCCTAAGTTGTTTATGTCATGATGTCAAGAATGCCTGTTATTTCACTCTAGGTTGGAGTATTTCACCATAGCCCCATTGGAACTGACTTCAGTCATTGTTGGAGCTGCCTGGCCCTCAGTATCTGGAAATGTCCTTGATTTGGAGATAAGACAACTGAGGCCCTGATGGGTCCAACCTGCTCAAAGCTGCCCAGTAGGACAGGGGCAGAGCATGGCCTTTTCTTAAGCCTTTTCCCCAAACTGGTGGCCTAGCCCAAGAAAAGAGAAACAGAGGCCATGAATCTATTTCCTAGCTGTAGTTTACCCAGTTATAAAATGGAATGATTTTTGTTTTTGTTTTTGCAGTTCTGGGGGTTGAACCCATTCTAGGCAAGTGCTCTACTACTTAAAAAAAAATTTTTTTTTTAACAGGGTCTTGCTAAGTTGCCTAGACTGGTCTCAAATTTGCAGTCCTCTTGCCTCAGATTTCCAGGGAACTGGACTTACAGGAATGTACCACCATGCCCAGTTAAGAACTGAATTTTCAACACAGTATTTGCTATGTGTTGAACATTTATGTCAGCATGGTAGGCCTAGTTATCCTTGCTTGAGAAAGCAGGAATCAAATAGAGGCCCTGAGTATTATTATTGGGTTGGAGGACTCAGAAGTCCTGACAGAAGATACTAACCAGCCTGCAAGTGCCCTTCTTTCCTGAAGTTCTACCTCCCAGGTGCCAGGGTATACTGCTCTGTCCTGCCCCCTGCCAGAGGGCCAGGAGGAGGTGAGAACTCCATATGGACCTCCTAACACAGCCTCTCTCCTTCTTATTCCTTCCAACAGAACCAGAGCTGGGGTCTGGGACAGGCCCTGGTGGCATGGGCACCCCTGGCCTCCTTCGGGGCAAGAGGGGAGGACATGCAGCCAACTACCGGATCGTCACCCCTAGGAGCCGGAATGAGAGAGGCTGAGGGCCCCTCAGGTGGCCCATACCAAGTTTCCCTTTCCAGCCTGGAGTTGGCCAGCTGCTTCTAGGAATCACCAGTTCCTATTTATTAATGTCCTCAGGGTCCCTCTGCCATTTAGGCTTTAGAGGTAGACAGGTCTCAGTTCTGACACCTGTACATACCTGAAACCCAGCAGGGACTGGGGCTTGAGAGAGATAACAACCTAGGTAGGCTTACTCAGCCTCACTCAGGGGCCTGGGCCTGCCTTTCCCTTTACAAAATGGGATAATACAGGCCTTCAAAGAGTGGGTAGAGGTACACAGCATCTTGTCTCATCCACTTTCAGGCTGAGAAGCACTGCAGAAGCAAAGAGCAGACCTTTGCCCCACTCTCAATATGTGTAGGGATGTGAGGGAAAGGGGAAGTCTCCATCCTCCTCAGGCAAACTCTGAGGAGCCCCCCTGCACAACCTCTTCTTGTTTCCTGGTGCTGGGTTCCCACCCCTGAGGCTGGGCCATCTAATTTCCCAACAATGGTGAGAGTCTTCTTGTTTCATTTCTGCCCCTCAAGCTTCCAGTCCTACCCGTGTCCCAGGTCAGGGGTGGGGACATGGAGAATAAGAGGCTGTCTGAAGTATGTGACAGACACTGAGAGGTAGATATATACTGGCCAATAATAAAGGCCCCTACCTGGGTCCCACCCAGCCTGGTCTCACTGTGTGCTTGGACTGGGGCAGCTCAGGAGGGTCTAAGCTGAAGGCCAACAATGGGCAGACATCGGTTGGGAACAAGTGATGGATGGTGCCAGAGGGTCCAGCCCAGCCCTGGAGGACACAGCTTCCTGGTGGAAGAGGCTACAGGGCAAAAGCCTGATGTCACAGGACATGAAGGAGTGTGTTCAGTCACCATTCAATTCATCCCCAATGTCAACACAAGTCAGAAACAAGTCCAAGGAGTCCAGGCTAAAAAACACTGGCTTTTATTATAAACAAGTACCAAGACAGCATGCCAGTGGGGAGCATGCCTTGTACCCAACGTGGCCTTCAATAGACAGAACGGGACTCAGGTTATCTGCCCTCAGGCAGGGCCTGTGCCCCTGTCCTCTGCTAGAGCGGCCCAGGACCCTTTGGGTGGGCAGGTAACCCCCTCCCTTCAGTCACCAAAGCCTCTGTGTCCACCTGTCCTCCAACCAGAAGGGACACAGCACCTTCCACATGGCCTGTTGCTGCCAGTGCCACCACGGCTTGTTCTGTGGGGAAACCCATGCGTTCCAGCTGCTGCAGCCTGTGAGGTAGCATAGAGACAAAGAAGGTGTGTCAGGGCCACTACGGCCTCTACAACAGGGGTACCAACCCTACCCACCCTGCCTTACCGGAGAGAAGAAACAGAGGACTTAGGTAGCCAGAGGGGGCCCTGGGGCTCTTGAACTGGCCCATCCAGGAATGAAGCTTGAATTCCCTCCTGCAGCATCTGCTCATCCAGGGCCATCCACAGTGGGGTCCCTGGAGCAAAGTTGGACCTGGCCCAGTCCAGATCCACCTCTGAAGAACCCTCCCAAGTCAGCGGCACAGGCCCTAGACCTGGTGGAAGCCTGGCTGGACATTCATTTTGAGACCAGGAGGGAGGGAAAGACAAGTAAGGAGGGCCAGGGACAGCAGGCCTACAGGAACAAAAGCAAAGGAAGGAATGACTGCCCGCCACTGCCATGGCTTCTACCACCAGTGCTGGGGCCATGATATCCCCCTCACCTCACTCCAGCAGGATGGGTGACAGGCAGTTCGCCTAGGCTGCCTGGGGTGGGAAAAAGCCTCAGCGGCCAGCACTGGGCCAGGGTCCTGCACACGATGCTCTCCTGCAACATCTGCAGTCGCCGCTCTGACAGCTCCAGCCACCAGAAGGCCCCAGTCCTATCTGTCTGCCCAAGGCAGGGCAGTGGGTCAAAGAAAACTGAAACCAGCAAGGGGTTGCCCAGCCCTCCACATTAGGCCCCTTGCCAAGTGTGTGCTAGGCATTCCCTTGTATCTCTCTCACTACAGCCTAAAGGAATGTGTCATCAACCAAGTCAACAGCCGAGGCTTAGTAAAAGGGAACCAGCCTGAAGCTACTTGGCCAAAGAGGAAGAGCCAGATGTGCCTCTCCTTAATCTAGCTCTCCCCACTCTGCCATCCTGACCTGCTCTGCACTCAGGGCTGTGTGCCTGCTCAGGTCTGTGACTCTCTCCCAGGAAGAGCCCTACCGACCACTTCCTGCCAGACCAACGTGCTCCCCATTCACACAGACCTGGGCTTCTGGTGTCCCAAATCAGAAACAGATTCCCCTGGAATACTGCAAGTGGTCAGCCGATCTCACTGTGGTGACCAGTATTCCACATCTTTGGAGCAAATACCTATGTTTTCAGAACGTGAACAAGAGGCGATAGGGTTGGCCTCTCAATTCCCATGGACTTCTTAACATGTATACTTTCTGTGCCCTCTGCCTGGTCTGCTCTTCTACTGCCCTCCACCCAAGTCTTTTCTCTTCCTGTGTGCCTCAGTTTAGATGCAAGACTCAGATTAGTGCCTCCTCCTCCCTCCCAGACTCCCCATGGAGCCCTTTACATTGAAAATGGCACTTCCACCTGGTGGTGAGACCCCAGTCCTCACTCCAAGAGTTGCTCCTATGATGTGTGTACAGCCACCTGGAACTGTCTAGGGCCAGGGCCTCCTGTGCTACATCTTTCCCAGACACCCAAGAGGCCCAGCCACAAAACCCACGAGGCTACACAGGCTCTATGCTCCAACAAAGGATACAGGCCAGGCCAGCAAGGAGGCCACAGAGGAGCTGCAGGAAGGGTGGCTCAGAGCAGAGCAATGGAGTCAAGGCAAGCAGCAGCCAAGGCAACAGCCTTGGTGGCAGCACCCCCCAAAACCATCGAGGGCATTGACTCGGCCCGGCCAGCATGGCCAGGTGGATTGGCATGTATCCACTGCCACCACCTACACTAGACACCCCAAGGCTTGCCAGCAGCACAGCCAGCAACCCAGTGGCCAGGGAGAGGAGTGTGGAGGTGTGCAGGAAGCGCAGTGTGCCCAGGTGGTGCTCCTGCCACCAGCCCAGAGCAGGTAGCAGCAGCAGGCTCAGGAGCAGGCCTGGCAGGGTCACGTGGCCTAAGGCATGAGTCAGCAGCCGGTGCACTGGGAGAGAAAAGGGGCTCATGTACCAGGTTGGGGCAGTGGGGGCATCATCATCCACCAGGGCCACCAGCTGAGCAAGCCTCCCCCATCAGGGGCCAGCGTATAATCACTAGTAGAGGGGACCAGGGGCTTCAAACCTATGGCTATCCCTCTGCTGTGTCTACGGGATCCACCACGCAATCTTTTCACTAGTGACTGCTCAGCTGTGATGCCCCAGGCACAGTGTGCTACACATGTATTTACCAAATCCTTCACATCTGGCTAAGAATACAAGTTCTGATGAGACTGCTTGCATCCTGGAGTCTCCCACTCTTCCAGCTTTGTGACTTTAAACAAATCCCTGAATCTGAGTACCATTTAAGTTCCTTAAATGTAAATTGGAGCTGTTATTATTGGGAAATACATGTTCAGCTGCAGTTACTCCTCAAACCCCTATCACCTCTCTCCCCTCAATCCTCATACTTAGCTAAAAGCCTGTTTTAACCTCACTTTTTGTATCTTAGGAAGGCTGACAGAACTGCTGGCCAGGCCTCGTGGCACAGTTATGTAATCCTAAAACTCTGGGAAGTTAAGGTGGGATTGTAAGTTCCAGTCTAGCCCAGGAAATTTAGCAGGACCCTTTCTCAAAAAAAAAAAAAAAAAAAATTTTAAATTTAAAGGCTGGGGATGTAACTCGGTGTGAAGGCCCTGGGTTCAACTCCTAGTACTACCAAAAAAAAAAAAAAAAAAAAAGAACAACTGTCCCCAAGTTCTACTGCATTCTACTGGCCCATCTGCTAGGTGCTCTGCCCTCTTTCTTGGCTGTGGATGAACCAGCCATGCTCATTTCTAAGGCTGAACCCCTTTTTACTACCCCCATGGCACTGGATCTCATCCCTGCTTGACCACTGCGGGAGTACATACTGCTTCTACCAACTAGTCTCAGGCCTTACACATCTCCAGTCTATGATATCTGAGTCTATGAGGTCTCTGAGGCTGGCCCTCACCCTGCCAGGGATCCAGCAGCAACTCCGGGGCCAGGGTGAGGCTAGGGCCAGCTCCTACCAGCCAAAGGCTGGTCATCAGCAGCATCAAGACAGAGGAGGCAAGAGGCAGCGCTGGAAACAGTAGGCCAGGGGGCTCCCTCGTATGCATGGTTTGTTTGATTGAGGATGGTCAAGGGTGGTCCTAGGACTGTGTGCTGCTGGTGAAAGAAAACACCAACAGTTATTATTGCAGCTTTACCTCACTGATTCCCTCAGCTACTTTACCAAAAGCCTCATTTTATAGAAGTAGAAACAGGTTGAAGAGGCAGCTCGGCTGCAATGGTTAGACCCTAGCCCATGTGATCATTAGCCATCTGCCCATTGTGAGGATGGGAACTGAAGAAAAGTCTCAGATAGAAGCAGTAGGGCTAGGAAAGTCGAACTGGGGCCCTGGACTGCTGAAAAGAGGGGTACAAGCCCCTAGAGCAGTAATGGCAAACCTATTGCACAAGTGCCACAGCAGACACACACACAGAAGTGTGAGCTGTTTTTTCTAAACTAAAAACCTCAGTATTCAGGTTTAATTGCAGTGTAGGCACTTTGTGACAACTAAATGGGTCTGGAGTTGCAGTCTGGGCACTTGGCCTCTGAGAGGTTGCCATTACTGCTCAGGGCAAATTCAGGGCCATCTCTATCCATCTTCTGCTTCTCCTTTCTCTTAGGCTGCCACCCTCCTCTTCCCTGCCATTGCACGCAGCTTTAAGGTTTTAGTGGCCTCAGTTCCCTAGACCAAGGAGCCACAGGCATCCAATGGGTAAGCATTCAATGAGGTAGAAGGGCTAGAAGAGGCAGCAAGAGTTCCATATCTGAGCATTTTCCTCAGCCTTGAGCACAGCCCCCCTGGCCCTAGTCTCCCTTCTCACAGGAAAGTTCTACTTATCTGCTCTACCTCTTTCTGCTATATGTTCCTAGGCAGGTTTGCCAAACTCTGCATCTCTCCTTTCTCATCAGTGACCTGAGAATTAAGAAAATCTCTTCCTCATAGGATGATGAGAAAAAAGAATAATTTAAGGCTGTCCCCAGTCTACAGCCCCTACTCAATAAATTACAGCCACCCCACTGACTATGAGAGGCATCTGTAGCCATCACCTGGCCCACTCACCAAGGCCCAGCCTCAATATAGAGATGGCTGCTCAAAGACTAGCTGGTTTCCTGACAAGCACAAAGTCCTGAGTTGACTCCTCCAAAAAGAGGACTGGTTGGTTGAAGCACCAGTCCCCGTTATGGCTATTGCCTGTCCAGGAAGCAAAGCTTTTCCTCCTCTGTGCTCCTCCCTTACATCCATTCTGTCTTCCAGCCCCTGCTGGAGCCCCTTCACCCCTGGCCAGGGCTCTTTGTCCCAGCGCTCCTGCTGATTCAGGGCAGAATGCAGGATACCAGCAAAATAAAGCTGTTTTCTTGTCAAAGAAAAAATGTGGGGATCTCCTGCCTACAATGTCCTTCTCCCTCTTTCCAGCAGACAAGCACCTACTCATTCTTTGAAGCCAGTTCAAATGTCCCCGTCCTTTACTCTTCCCACATTATAGAGCCTGGTCTTTTTGAGCAGTTGGCCTGAGGTTGGCCAGCAGGTGGTCTGAGTTCATGGGCACGGGGCACTCCTCTTATCCTCAAATTCCCCACCACACAGCCAGTGATTTTTTAATGGTTCACTTAAAGAAAGACACTGCTTGGTTCTTGGCCCAGCTCAGGAAGTTGAGGTGAGCCCTTTCCTTCACCGGGCCCTTGCACCCAATGGTGGAGCTAGGCTGAGGTTAAGCAAAGTGGGCAAGTACCGCCTTGCTTGCCTGCAGGGCCTGGGGCTAAGACACCCACTGCAAGCTTCCTCTTGCATCCTCATAATCTCTCCCACCCCCACCTTGTGTACCTTAGCAAGGGTGAAGGGCTTGCCTAGGGACACAGAACTGTCCCTTGAGCCCTCTGGATTTATAAAATGGGGCTATGCACCATCAGGCCCTGCCTACCTTACTGGGAAGCCAGGAGTATGGAATAGGAAGTCAAGCACAGAAGACTGCGGGGTGGTGGATGGGGGGGATATCCCAGGATCTAAGTCGAACTCAGCTTTGTGACTTTGGGAAAAGTCCTCAATTTTCTTGGGCCTCAGTTTCCACTTCTGTTGAAATAAGGGTATTGGAAGAGAGGTGATTAAAGGACTTTCTCAAGTCCGACCGTTAGGAGGTGGGGTGGGGGTGAGTCCTCGGGGCTGCGCACGGCGTTCTAGGCCTCCCACCCAACCGACCGATCTAAGCCCCCACTCTCGCCGGCCCAAGCACTTATGCGAGGTACTCACTACCGAGTATGCCCACCTATCCGGAAGGCCAGGTGGGGCCCCCCGCTGGGAGTCAGCACTCTGGTCGGTCACCAAGGTGCCTCAAACCCACTGTGTGCACACCCAGGCGCGTGACCCCGGCAGACCAGCAGGCGCGCCACCCCCTCCCAATCCCGCGCTACCCGCCGATTAGTCAGCAGTTGTTCTAGGCCCAGATCCCTTCCCCCTAACCCTCCCGCCGGGCTCCGTTTTCCTCCCGGGCGGACTCTTCAGAGACAGTCCCTAGAGTTAGTGGACGTAACCATTCCGAACGACCTAGCCTCGTGCGGCGAGTCGCTTCGGTTCGATGCTGACACCCGTTTACCGGCGCTCCAGCCTTTAAAGTGCTGTTTTGTCCCCCGCGTCACGTGCGGTACGCTTTAGAAAGGTTTGGGACAACAATTTCAGGAGCGAAGAGCAAGAAATTGGTGGTTCATCCCTCCTTCTTCTACCCCCCAGTGGCCTGGACCAATGGTAGCGCCCGAGGTTGCGGGTTTCGGGCCTGCGCAGTGCGGCGCTTAGAGGGAAAGCGAGAGGGTGACGGACGTTGAGAGAACGAGGAGGAAGGAGAGAAAATGGCGTCCACGGGTGAGTGTGATGGAACTGCGGCCGGGCCAGCGGTGGCCGGGACCCTGAAACTGGGGGCTGTTCGTCCCTGGGTGTGGCCAAGACAGTTGGTTGGAGTTGCAGAGAAAGGTTGGAGGTACCCGCCGCGGCCCGACGAGCTGGGGGGGGGTTTCGTTTCCCCTCCCCCATCGGGCGGGCCGGTTCTGGAACCTTCCGGCGCGCGGGGGGCTTGCGGTGGCGGGGCCCTCAGCTCTTGCTTTGGTCTCCATTGTGTGGCGATAGTCGGCCCCCGCGCTGCCGGCCTCCCGCCACGTGGGCGGGGCCTGCGGCCTCTAAGGTCCCGCGTGAAGCTAGGAAACGTATGGCCTCGAGCCCGTGACCCCGAAAGCAGGAGGGGGCCCCGTAAGGTGGCTCAAGAAGCCGCGGCCCGCACCCCATGGTGGCCCTCCACTCTTCACTTTCCAGGGCCAGTCGTCCTAGCCCCAGGGCGACTCTTCCTCAGAAATCTAGGAGGAAAAACAGGCCGTCGAGTCTCAGTATGGCGCGAGGCTCCAGCTTCTGAGCAGGCCCCTCATCCTTAAGGTCTAGTCGGCCGGGTGCCTTCCAGCCCCAAACCCAATTTATATCGGCCTGGCCTTAAAGCGTAATGTTACCCCGACTTAGGGTCCTACCCCCAAATCTGCTGCCCTCTTTGGATTTCTTTTTCGTCGCCTTGTTTAACCTTCCTTCCTTCCCTAAAAAGCAATTAAGTGACTTCCCAAGGCTCTTTTTCAGTAAACACCAAGGAAGATCAGTTGTATAAGAAGGCCAGCCAGAGTCTGGAGGCCAGAAATCCTACCAGAGAGAAATCTCTGGTCTCTAATCTAGGAGGAATAAAAACCTCGAGCCTATGTATGAACTGTGTTAAACCATCACACAGCTGTATTTGCTTGCGTTGGCTACATGCTTGTTTATGTAGCGGACCTGTAGAAGCTAGCAAAAGCAGGACTTCAAAAGAAAGCCCAGTGTGGGAACTCTAGAATGATATGCATAGGGTGGGCATTACTGCCTGCAGCGTTTGTGAGTCCTGTATAGCCTAACTTTCATCTGCAGTTTGGCTTAACCTGGGATTGTTGGCAGGGTGGAGCTTTTTTGCCTTTGGGGTTATTCCTCCACTAGCCTGTTTCCAGGCCTTGGAGGCATTGAGAAAAAATGAGAGGACAAAACAGAGAAAGCTCCGAGTCCTTCAGAATTTTAATTTGGGAAGACCTCCCCCCCCATCTAACAACTGAAAGACAATTTTAAGAACTTTCCCCATCTGTGTGGTCAGTAAACAGGTGAAAGTAGGCTCTTGCTGCCGGGCTACCAGGAGTGCGCCTAAAAGGAACACTCCCGAGATTCTACAGGCAATCCTGTGCCCTTTCCACCCTCATCTTGCCTAGTACAGCCTGAGGAGACAGAATGTTTACACTGAAATTTTTTATGTAGCTGGACATGACTTTTTTCAGTCATCTTTATTCAAACCCTCTTTGCTGGTAACCATCTACTAGAATAAAATTACAAGTGTGGCTTACATAGACACAGTATTAGGCCATGCTCAGGGAGCTTCAGGGACTCATACATGTTACCTGAACTTTAGTTTACTTTCCTGCAAAATGTAAGAGAATAGGTGGACCTTTTAAAAGCTTCTTGAGCCCTTCTGGTCTCAAAAGCAAAGCATTTTGGTCCCAACAAAGTTAGCACATGCTGATTTTAATGTATTATGTAGTCTGATACCCTAAATCAGTAAGTACAGCTTGGGAAGTGACTGACCTAAAATGTCTGAATTGCTGCCTTGAGTAGTGTTAACATGTTTTCTCCTCCCTTGCCTATAATCACATAGAAGTTTCCACTGTATGTAGCATGTGTCCAGCTTACACAATTACAAAACAAACTCCCAAACAACCACTATTCAGATCAAGCAGTAGACTATTGCTAGCATTCCAAAGAGGCCCTGCGTCACAACCCATCTCAACCTGTGCTGTTTTTAGTGACATTTTCAACTGCATGTTTGGAAGGTAAACACAAACACAATTGGTTGTTAAATAATGTGAGCATAATGTATTCGTAGTTTTGTTTGAGGCCACATTTGTGTGCTATAGGTAAACAAATTCTCATGAAAAAAATTTCCTGCCCTCCAGTGTAGGGCCAAATCCTGTGGCTTCACACTGCCCTGGGATCATTAGCTGTCTCATATCAATTGTTTTAGTTTTGGATTTTCTTGTTTGATTTTTTGAGAGAGGATCTCACTATGTAGTGGCCTTGAACTTACTATGTAACCCAGACTGGCCTCAACTCAAAGTGATCCTTCTGCCTCAGCCTCCCAGGTGCTGGGATTACAGGTACCACTATACCTGGCCCCATTCAGTTGTGTGTTTTACATAACTGCTGTTGTATAAGTCTTACAAACATTGAATTTATGTCGGTGATTTTAAGTCATTTTTTCATACAGAAATCTTAGGAAAATGTAGGTTGAAATACCTGGTTTTGGTGCTTCATTGTGTTTTGTGAAAGACAATTTACATTTAATGGGGAGGGGATTGGAAGGAGTGGTTGTTTCCATTGCTGGGGCCCTTGAACCCAGGCCATTGGGCGTGCTGGTCAAGTCCTCTACCACTGAGTTACATCCCCAGACCCTGCATTTATTACATGTCCACCCCCACCACCATACTAAGGATTGAATTCAGGGCCTTAGCACTGAGCTACATCCAGAGGCCATTTTTTAATTTGAGAGGGCATATCACTAAGTTGCCCAGGGTGGCCTTGAACTTGAGATCTTTTTTCAGCAGCTTCCCAGAGTGCTGGAGTTAATTACAGGCATGCACCACCATGTCTAGCTACATTTAATTTTTATGTGTCACAAAGAATATGACTTGTAGCATTGTTGAAAATGCTTCAAGAAGTGACTTGAATGGATCGTTTGGGAGTTTTGGGGGGTTGTTTGTTTTCCATTTTAGATATCCTTTGGACCGTTGATTTTTATAATGTTGATTCAGGGTTCTGAGCTAAGGATGTATAAACAAAGAAAAGTTGGTGTGAAGTACAGAGTAGTAGAAATACAAGCCAATTTATAAGAGATGGACTCAGCCACACACACTGAGGCCAGGCAAGGAAATCCTGTGGTAGGCTTTGAATTGCTTGGCAAGAACTCTTCCTAGAACTGAGATGTCAACAGTTGCTTTTGGGTGAGGGATTTTCTGACCCTTTCTGACTGGAAAAGAAAGGACTCTTTTGTTCTGTTTTAATGACAGTACTGTATTCAAACAGTGAGCATGATATATAGTCATGTGCAGAGGAAATAATTAGGTTTTTAAAATAATTATCTTTTTAAAAAAAACTTAAAACCTCTATAATTTTAATTCAGTAGTGCTGTGAAAATGTCTCAGCTATTGTCTGGTTGGTTGGTTGGTTGGTTGGTTTTTTTCCCACTGCTTGTAGATAAACCTTGGTGGATCGATTTTTGGTCCCTTTTGATGTATGTTATAAAAAAGATATAGGAGGCCAGGCTTGGTGGTGGATACCTGTAATCCTAGCACACTGGAGGTTGAGGCAGGAGGATTCTTCCAAGTTGGAGGCTAGCCTGAGCTACAAAATGAGTTCAGGGCCAACCCAAACTATATGGTGAAAGCCTGTCTCAAAAAGATAACTCCCATACCCCCAAAAAAGGTTTATGTAGAGCAGAGAAAATTTGGTTTTGTTTTGTTTTGTTTACAGTTCAAATCACTTTGGATTTTAGGAAGTACATGCAATTATGTAACCTAAAACCAAATTGTCCCCAGATACCACGCTTTTGAGTTAAGAGTACAGATGTAGTCTTGCTTGAGACAGCAGACTCATCAAAATACGAGGTTGTAATGACTAACCTCTTGTTTTTTGCCATTCCATTTCAGTGTTTTTATGCTAAAGAATTATGGTTGATCTTATTTGCTAAAGTGAGGAAATACTAGAAAACTAATTTTGAGGAGATGAACTACTAATAACTACTACTAATAATAATAAATTAGTCTGATGTTGAACATTGTGACATTGTTGTATAGCTTCTTTTTATATGAACATAAAGCTTCTGATCCCACTTTAGGGTCTTATTCTTTATTCGCCTCAGGGTGATGATCATACATGTAAAATGATAGCCTGAGTGGATGTGGTGGTGCACGCCTGTAAGCCCAGCACTCAAGAGGCTGAGACTAGAGAATCACTGCGAGTTTGAGGCCAGCCTAGGCTACAGAACTGAGTTCAAGGCCAGCCTGAACTACATAGTGAAATTCTGTCTCAAAAAAAAAAAAAAAAAAAACCCCAAAAATAAAACGATAGCCTGTGGTTAAAGGCGGGTTTATGGTCATGGGAACATGCAAAATACCTCTGCCAAGTCAGCTGATCTTGGCCTTATTAGCTAGCATTGTATTCATATTCAGACTTTCTGAGTTTAACTCTTAGACCTAATTTGTTTGGTTTAGTGTTAAGAGATCAGTGGTACTCTTTTAGACTGTGTCAGCCTCTAAACAGTTAAAAGAATTCTTGCCACCTAAACCTCTTTGCTGACTTGTACTTCTTTCCTTGTTTCTTCCAGATTATAGTACCTACAGCCAAGCTGCAGCCCAACAGGGGTAAGTCAGTCTTCTACAGTTTTTTTCTGTGATTAATGTTTTTAAAATATGGAGCCTCATATAGTCGTAGCAGTTATAATAAAATCAGAATGTTCTATATTCAGCTCTTGTATTTCTTTTGCAGCTACAGTGCTTACACCGCCCAGCCAACTCAAGGATATGCACAGACCACCCAGGTAATCTTTAAAATATAGTAATTATATGTAGCTGCATCTGCAGGTAAAATGTTTCTGTTGGTCATTAAAGCAGTGACTAGGACAGATCTTTTTCAAAATTAGGTGTAACAAGGGACTCCATTCTGCCATATTAAATGAAACTGTTCTAAAGGGGGGGGGTTGGCTTTTGATAAATTCATAAGACTCTATTATTTTGTCAGTGGCCATGTTCTGTGCTTGGTCCTTCTGTGTATTTTATTTCATTATGTTTGGATTTACTTAATCATTACAGTACTGCAAAGGAAAATTTTGACTTGCTGATGAGCTCATTGCAGTACATAGGTACTATATAGCAGAATCACTTCTAAGAAACATTGCTGCCTAGCTGAGGAGCTCCTCGACTTTCTAGTACATGATTTTTTTTTTTTTTTTTTTTTTTTTTTTTTTTTTTTTTTTGTTAAAAACCTAGATCAGAGTCTGGGGATGTATCTCAGGAGTGCTAGTCTAGCTTGCATGATCTTCAGAGCCATGCAAAAAAAAACAGCCAAGACCACCTAGTCTAGAAATAGGCCTTCTAGTGTTTTCAAGATCTTGAATTCTGAATGAATCATATCATAAAGTGGGTGCTGATAACTGCCATCATACCGTGTTCTAGGATAGACAGAACGTGGTGTCTGTAGTATATCTGACCATTCAGAAAAACCAGAATATGAGTATGTTAAGATCTGCAGGAACAGCTCATTCCTTACTTGACTTTAAATACTACTGATGTCCACATTCAAAAGACTAGTCTTGATGTACTAAGCATAAGAGAACATGCAATATTGTGGTTCCATTTCCTTTGGAATGTGTAGTACTTTTAATTTTTGTGCCATAGTGCAAATACGGTTTTCAAAATTGCCTGGAAGATTTTAACCTCATCTTCCATTTTCTTTTTCTTTGCCCATTTATCTTCCTAATATTTGTTTGTAGTTACTGAAAGTGACAGTTACACACGTGTACTTATTCCCATGGGAGTGTCTTGTTAATCTCCTGTATATAAAGGTTTTTCCTAACTATCCCTGGAACTTTATTGTTATCTTTACCAAAATAAGAATAACTTGGGTAAATGATAACAAGTTCTAACTATAGCTGAGCATGGTCATACACACCTATAATCACAGCACTTGGATGTTGAGCTGGGAGGATTGCAGCAAGTTTGAGGCTGGCCTGGGCTACATAGTAAATTAAGACCAGGATGGAATACATAGTGAGACCCACAGCTTTATGCCTATTTTAGTCTTTAGATTCTATAATTTAGAAGCCCAGAGATAAATCAGTTTTATTACTAAAGTACAAGATTCACATACAAAGTTTTTAACATCCATTTTCTTTGGGACAGGCTTATGGGCAGCAAAGCTATGGAACCTATGGACAGCCTACTGATGTCAGCTATACCCAGGCTCAGACCACTGCCACCTATGGGCAGACTGCTTATGCAACTTCTTATGGACAGCCTCCCACTGGTAAGGCCTGCTTTGGAGAAATTTTTGGGTGATGTCTAGGGCATTTGCTAAGAGACTTGTTACTCATACTTTTAGATGTGTATTCTGGTCCATATCTTGGAGATCTTTTACTTTTAAGAAAGAGATTTTTTTTCTTTTTTCCCTTTTCCTTACATTTTCCTTGAGAGGTACCTAATAGAATGTGGGTGGGATAATCTTCAAGGGAGAAAAGAACTTTTAACTTCTATTCACTATATTGAATAAACTGACAACAAAGTGGAAACTGTGTAAAAAATTGTGCTGATACTAAGAATGAGCCTTTTTAAACTGGGCTGCTTAAAAATCAAACAGGTTTTCACATGTTTACTTCATCTGATAGTGTACCCTCTACTTTTTGTTTTGTGCTTTCCACAGTAGAAGGGACCAGTACAGGTTTGACTATCCTGCTCATTCTTGCATGGGAAATGCTTTCCATCTTGTCTAACCCTGTAATGTTAACCCTTTAGGTGTTTTCATTTGTTTAACCCCCAGATTTTTCTAACATATCACACAACAAGGTGCTAATGAAAAAACTGCTTCAGGTGCCATTCACAGATGTGTGTCCTTTTCTTTATATGATTTGGGGAAATTTTTAGTTAATATTACATTCTGTCAAACCTTAATATTACTCGGCTTCGCAAAGGTATTTCAGGTGATTACTCCCAATTGATTTCCCCCTATTCCCTGAAGGATAGATTGCATGTTTAGATTTATTTAGAGAAACAAACTTCCACCCTGCATGTGTATCATATTTGTCTGTTGGTTGCTTTTCAGTCCAGATACATCTTTTTTCTATTTTAAGTGTTAAGAATTATTTTAATTCATAGTACGTCCGCAGCATAAATTTTATATATAGCATTCTAGGAAGCTAAGAAACTTCCAAGAATTACAATAAATTGTATACTGACACTGAGGTTGAATGAAGTATGTGAAAAATCTGTAGTAGTTTTTTTCTGCTTAGTGATGTGCAATGTTTCAGGCTCTCTACTTACCCTACCTTCATTATCATAAAAGGTTTTAATATAAGGAAGTGTTAAAGATGTAAAAACTATTCTCCAACTATCTTTAGTTCTCCATATTATTTGTAGTCTAGTAGGAGAAATAGCTGTCACTTAGCTTATAGCATACTGCTATTGTGACTTGCTAAGAACTGCTTTCTAAAAATGTGTATGTTGAATTGGATAGGAAGTGTTTAAACTTTCTAGTAGGGCTGAAACTATGTGAAAGTCCCATCATGAGTGTAGGCCCAGAAAGTGGAAGGTAGTACAGAAACCAGTATCTTTGATAAGCTGAAGATTGCATTTAGCAGTAATCAAGAATGTTGCTATAGACTTGATAGTGTATGGAATATCCTTTACAGTAAGTACCCAACTTAACATTTCGAGTTGCAAACTTTAATATATACAAATGGACCTCATATTACAGACGTTCATAGATGCAAATAAATCACAAAGTTGCTCGTGTCTGCCAGACATTATCACAATTGTGCTGCCGAGTGCTCACTGTACAGTGTGTTACTTTACAGTAGTACAATGCTCAGAGTCCAGGATGTCCAGAAGCAAGAGCAAAAGCAGTGGTGATGTGTAGGGGACATCTAGGAAGTGCAAAGCAGTATATACTGTATGTTTGTGTCAAAGATGTGTAAGACTCACTTTGTTGTACTTAACATTCTCCCAGAATGGGACTCATCAATAAGTTGGGGACTTACTGTATATCTCCTTTATTCTTATTTTTTATTCTCCTCCCAATCCCTCTTCCCCTTCCCCCATCCCATACCAGAAATCAAACTGAGGGTGCCACTGAGCTACATCCCCAGCCACTCATGCAGTCTTTACGTGTAAAAGTTATTGGATAATTAGAAGAAATGTATTAAAATACGTTGTCCTCTTTAGATTTTTTCTAAATTAAGCTTCAGAAGAGAGAGGCTATGTATGCATTTAAGTTACTAATTAGAGTTCTTAAAGTTTCATTTTTACTTGTTCAGGTTTAACAAAGATTTTAATCAGTTGTGTGATGTTTCTTACCACCTTTTTCCTTCTGTTGTCTTTTTCTGTTGATCTCTTTTGTTATTAAATCATTTCGCTCTGATTTTTTTTCCCTCATTTTGCTTGGCTGCTTGTGTGGGGACTACAGATTTAATTAAAAGATTATTTATTAACCCAGGGTCTGTTACTGTAATCTTTAACACTACAAGGCTTTAACTATTCACATAGTTTTATGACATAAGTTAATGCCCTGATCAGTTATAGTTTTTGTTAATTTAACTGCTCTTTCTGTAAATTTTATGGATAGGCTGTCATCATGTAGTAGAAAAACACCTGTAAAAATAACAGAAGAGATGGAATTAGAGTATAGTTAATATTAAATAAATGAGTGCTTTGTATAATTAATAGGAGTCTGCAAAGAACTTTTAAATTAAATACATAGGGTCCCAGTGTAGTTCAATAGCAGAACACTTGGCCTGGCATCTGTGAGGCCCCGAATTTAATCCAATACTGTCCAAAAAGAGTAGTAGTTCAGTGAACAACAGACAGACTCAAAATTTTCTAAATCAAATGTGGCGGCACATATCTGGAATCCTAGCACTGCTAAAGACTTGAGGCAAAAGGATTTAGTTGGAACCCAACCAGCCCAACATAATAAGACTCTGATTTGAAATAAAGGCCTAGGAGGTAGCTCAGTGCAAAGGCCCTGAGTTCAATCTCTAGTACCACAAAGAATAATTTCCACTGGAAATACACTTTCATACACATATCCACCCAACAATTTGACAAGGAAATTGCTATCTTTGTACTTTAATCTCAGAATTTCTGTTAATGTTTGAGATAGAGAAGAAAGTATACTTTGTGCTGCAGAAGGTGACACTTCAGGTTATACAGAAAAGAGTTCATCTTGTTACTGTTTAGCTTGTTACGTGTTTGGTGAGGGCATTTTACTGACTAAAGCTTAAGACCCTAAATGTTAACTATAATGAGCAGTCTTAGTCCAGTATGTTTCAAAGACTGAAATTTTTGAGCTGGGGATATAGCTCAGTTGACACAGTGCCCAGCTGGCAAGCACAAGGTCCTGAGTGATTCCCGGTGTCACAAAAAAAAGCCTCTGATTTTTCTTTTCTTTCTTTTTTTTTAAATGAAGTTGGATTTTCTTTGATGGATATAAATGCTGAGATCTAGACTGAGGTTTTTATGTCTCAGTGACCTTCAGGGAGCCAAAACGGCCAGTACCAGAAAAGGTTATAACACCTCCAGGGAATGATACCTGTATAATCAGCTGTATACAGACTTAGGATTTTTGCTCACACTGTAAGCCCAGGTCCCAGAGGAAAAAGCAGTGGTCTTACTGGTCTGCAGCACAAGCACACCCTTAAGTGCAGGCCTTTGTGATACCTGGATAGGGAAATACTGAAGGGGAGAAGAGACTAGATTCCACCTCTAATATTGCTGTACAAGAAAAGAGTCATTTTGCCTTTGGTAAGTAAGTAAGTAAGAAAAATGCAACTGGGTAACTTGATAATCAGTCTGATAACAATTGTTTTTAGTTGTTACTTAAAATTAGTTCTTAGAATGTTCTATTATATGTTAATATTTCCCAACACAGATGAAACACATGTTCCTGTAACTTCAGTTTTCTTAAATAAGAACTGCCCATGTTATAGTGCTTAGAACTAAAAGTAATAAATTACTACCCAAAGAATTTATTGCTTAAACCCATCCAGACCCAGATCATTATTTTTAGGTATTTTGAAAAGCCATGTTATTTGCCTTTTACCTCTTTGTGGTATTGTTTCCTGCTTGAAGATTTTTTGAGGTATATAACCATCTTAATTGAGAAATTTAAGGAAATCTGATAAAATTGGCAAAATACAAACTTGTTTCCTTTGAATGCCTGCAAGAGGGGATGGAAGAAAGTTTAGTAATGGCTTTCTATAACATGTTCTTTTCCCCACTATATGTGAGTTTAAACCAATGAGGTAGTTGGGCATGGTGACATACACCTTTAATCCCAGCACTTAGAAGTCTGAGGTTGGAGAATTACTGAAAGTTTGAGCCCAGCCTGAACTACATGGCAAGATGCTATCTCAAAAACAAAAAATAAATAAGATAGTACTGTGTTAAAAACTGGCTATTTTCAGAGACCTTAGGCTTTAAATAGTAGTTGGTATTACTATGACTGAAGGGCAAATATTTAAAGGGATTAAATTTTGTAATGGTTTAAAGTGAGTGATTTACAAATTGTTTTATTAATGAAAAAGTGTTTAGGCAGATCTATGAGGTGGCCAGAAATCTAACCGGCCTGTTCTTTGTCCTAGGTTATACTACTCCAGCTGCACCCCAGGCATATAGCCAACCTGTCCAGGGTTATGGCACTGGTGCTTACGACACCACCACTGCTACAGTCACCACCACCCAAGCCTCTTACGCAGCTCAGTCTGCGTACGGCACTCAGCCTGCTTACCCAGCCTATGGGCAGCAGCCAGCAGCTACTGCACCTGCAAGGTAAGGCTGTATTCCCCACTCTTACTTGTATACTGCATGGACCTCAAGTGTAAGGGAAATAGCAACTCTGTATGTTAGAGAAATTGTGGCATAGTTATTCTTTTTAAATGTTAAACTGTGTTCTTAAAATTGTTGTAGTAACTAGTGTCTTGGGCCACACCACAAACGTGTTCTCCATTTAACAATAATATGGTACCATCCAAGTGCCAAAATGAAGGCTTTCACTGAAATAGATTGCTCTGGTTTGGAAACATATTTTGAGAGTAGAAGGAGGCTATTATTTTTACTCTTCTATACCCATAAGAAACTTACATTTTTTTTCTCAAAACTGAACTACTCATAGAATTATACTTTAATCTTCAATGTTCTTAATCCCATAAATGGGTAACTGCTGTCCTGTTAGAATAAACATGGTATGGTAGTTCACAGTACAGGAAGGAGGGTAACATCATATTAGGCAAGAAACAGTCCCATTTCTGGGTATGGTGGTGTGTGGGAGACCACCTCGCTGCTGTCTCCTGAAAAGCATAGCCCTTGCCACAGCCTGGCCCTGACCTCTCCTTCACCAGTTTACTGAGATTGGTAGAGCTGGCTATATTGAAACAGTGGTTCCTGGCAGTAAAGGTGCCAACCTTGGTACATAGAAACTTATCTGTGCATTACTAATTGGAGGCCTCTATACCTAGTATGGCTACAAAGTTTCTTTTCCCTGTGCACTCTGCTGTGACCCCCTACCCACCTCCTTGGTGGATACCAATAAAAGCTATGAGCTTTTGGAGATGAGGCCTTTTGTTCCAGAAAGAACACTGGGTCATCCCAGAGCTCAACTGCAGAACAGTTTCTTTTTGCCTTTCTTGTGCATCCTGTGCCATATTGCTGGGTGAATTAGACTGATACTCTCCTCAGGGGTTTTGGTAGTAGTACATGCCTGTAATCCCAGCACTTGTGAAGCTGACACAGGATCATCATGGCCAGCCCAAACTACATAGCTAAGATAGTGTCTTTTAAAAAACAAAAGAACAAAAACATAAAAATAAATAGTTCTATGATCCAGTTATTAGTAAAGGATACATATATATATATATATATAAATGTCAAATAATGTCTTAGTTTAAATAGATGGTACGATTTTTCTCACTGTAGAAGTTTGCCAACCTAAGTACATGGCAGGTAGTTTTTTGTTTGTTTTTTTCCTTTGGAGACAACTGTCTTCACTATGTAGTTCAGGCCGGCCTCAAACTCACAGTGATCTTCCTGTGTTAGCCTCCCACATGCTGGGGTTTCAGGTGTATACCACCACACCTGGCTCAAACAGTATAAAATCTTAATTTGGTATAGGGTGAACAGTAAGTTAGACCAGCAGAGTTCATACCCCATGATTGGTTGGAAAATAAACAGTATTATCATTAACATAATATTTTGGGTCTTTGCTTTAGACTACATTTAGGTGACTTCTGCATACAGTTTTGTTTTGTGACAAAGTGCTACTTTGTAGCCCAGGCTGGCCTTGACCTCATAGTAATCCTGCCTCAGTCTCCCAAGTATTGGAATTACAGGTTAGCGCCAGCACACTCAACCCATGCATATAGTCTTGGAAGAACAGAATTCTGATTTGAATGTAGTCTTTTTAGGAAATAAACAAGAAATCAGCACTATGGGGCCTGGGGATTTAGTTCAGCGGCGTAAGCACCTGCCTTGCAAGTGTGCATTCATGAGTTCGATACCTGGTACCAAAGAAAAAAGGAAGGAAGGAAGGAAGGAAGGAAGGAAGGAAGGAAGGAGAGAGGGAGGGAGGGAGAGAGAGAGAGAGAGAGAAAGAAAGAAAGAAAAGAAAGAAATCAACGCTATAGACGCAAGAAATTAGCTCCTACAAGCACTCTTGAAATTACTTGTAAAATGCACCATGAGTAATCAGAACTACTTGATAGTTTACACCTGCTATTATAGCTTGTACTAAGTAGTACAAGTAGTAGTTGTATTAAACAAG
Organism: Dolichotis patagonum; assembly: GCA_004027295.1. Taxonomy (NCBI): domain Eukaryota; kingdom Metazoa; phylum Chordata; class Mammalia; order Rodentia; family Caviidae; genus Dolichotis; species Dolichotis patagonum. Next base: position 52,624 of record PVJX010003578.1, on the reverse strand, counting down.
CTGATTCTTAGAAAGGCCCCGCTATCATTGACCTGAGTGTTTCAGAGTTCAGAGAACCATTTGATGTTTTAATGCAGCATTTGAGCCAAGTCATCGTTGGGAGGGTTTATGTATCAATTGAGTATCTCTTTTTTCTTAGTTTTCAGTCCTTGCCACTTTACACAATTGTCTCTTGCTTAGGGTGACAGCTACTCTTTCCACTGGAAAAGAGTATGCTTTTAACCCATTTTGGCTCAGTGAGAAAACCAGTAATTCCACATCCTCTCTGATCTGCCTGCTGACTCTTGTTCCTTTGCTTAAAATAACTCCAGCTCACAGCACTACAGCTGTGGTATAAACTATTATGAATGAGAGATAATAGAAACCCATTAAGTTTTTCCTTGGTACTGGGTAGGATTGATTTTCATCATTTGATAGGGACTTCCCATTTGGGGTGGAGGGGTGGGTTCCACATCATCCCTGCCTTAGTGTTTCCTTTTTTAGTATGGAGACTTTGAGGCAAGATTAAGCTAATTCATGGCAGCCCAAGTTGGATTTTTTGGGGGGAGGGGGTCTGTTAGTAGATGAGAAACATAAATTCACAAATGATCCATATTTGTAATGATGTTGGGAAGGCTTTTTTCTTCTTCTTTTGTCGCCGGGGATCGAACTCACGAGCTCAAGTTTGCTAAGCGGGCACTTATGCCACTGAGCTGAACCCCCAGCCCTGTGATGTGGGCTTATTAATGTAAATTTTACTCTTAAGATGGACATGGTGGTGCATGCCAGTAATCCCAGCATTTGGAGGCTGAGGCAGGAGGATTACCACAGAGTTGAGGCCACCTTGAAATACATATGGGGTCCCTGTCTCAAAAAAAACAAAAGTGTTGCTCTGAACTAAAACTTGTATTACTGGTTTGTCTTCAATAGTTGGCTTTGAGAAAAAACATTTCTTCCCATCTCCCCTCCCAGATCACTTAAATTAAAAACACAATATCAGAACTGCCTTTTAAAACTGTTAATGTGGAGTGAACGGAGCATATTGGTATATCTTCTGCAAATATGATTAATTCTCTGCATTTTTTAGTGTTCTTTCCAGCAAATACAGTTGAGTGGTTTGGTATAGTTTACCGTGGTATATATTTCCAAGCTCAGTCTTAACATCATATTGTTTACAGATTTGTAGGTTTCTTATCTAAGAGTTTTATGGCTAAGAAAGTCTATTTTAAATTATCTCTTTTAGACCACAGGACGGTAACAAGCCCACTGAGACTAATCAACCTCAGTCTAGCACAGGGGGCTATAACCAGCCCAGCCTAGGATATGGACAGAGTAACTACAGTTATCCTCAGGTTCCTGGAAGCTACCCGATGCAGCCAGTCACCGCACCTCCATCCTACCCTCCTACCAGGTCAGTCTTTTCTTTCTTGTGGCCAGTGAGCTAGTGGAATAGCAAGTGTTTTTCAGGTTGTTGACCACTTTGCTTTGGTTTCCTCAGGTAATATTTGTTGTTTGACTCTCTTAGTGATAACTCTGACCTTGTATAGATGCATTGAAGCCTCAGTCCTAGGTTCCCCTAGCATTACCTGGCAGCCAATAACTTTTCTCTGAATACAGACAAATATTTTTCCACTACTGATTTTTCCTTTTAATTTGGCTCTTTTTAGTCACCTGAAAAGGAAAACAGCCAGAAAGTATGTGAAGTTACATAAACTGAACCATAGAAGCCATTTTTACCATCTTCTTCAGTGTGTAAAGTACAGGACATTACATTCCCACTGGTTTGAACCACAGGTAGTACATGTGTAACTGTCCCATCAGGCAGCTTGTACCATTCATTGGTGGTACAAATGGATCTAACCACTTTCATGGTCTTTTTAATAATAAAATTAAAATCAGCCTGGTAGGATGGCACACAGCTATAACCCCAGCACTTGAGGGACTGAGACAAGAGGATCACCATGAGTTTGAGGGTAATCTGAACTACATAGTGTCTCCAAAAAAACAAAAAAAGGGCGTAGTGATGCACGCCCTGTAATCTCAGCACTGGAGAGGCTGAGACAGGAGGACTGCCGTGAGTTTGAGGCCCTTCTGGTCTGCATAGTCTGGACCAGCCTGAACTGCATAGTGAGACTCTGTCTCAAAAAAGAAAGAAAAAAACATATAGAGAGCCACCCAGCAGCAAATTGTGCACACCTGTTGTCCTGGTTGAGCTAAAAATCACTTGAGCTCACTCACAAGTTTGAGACTACCCTAGGCAATAGACACATCAAGATCCCATCTTGGGAAAAGAGGGAGAGAATTTAATGCAAGAATATATTTATGGGTGGCTTCCTTGCTGTATGATTGTCATATTGATATAATAACTTTCATATACTACCTTCATTCTGAAAATTCTTGTCTTTTCTTGATTGGTACCCAGATTTCATAGATAAATAGGCATTTCTGAAAGGTTGAAACTACAGCAGAGCAGTTTTGAATACTCAAATGAATCTTCAAAGGAAAATTACCATTTTTTTATGGTTCATATGCAACATATACCACGTACACAGTACCACCAAGCAGCTTTATCTCTTTAGAGAATTGCTTTTTTTTTTGTACCAGGGATCAAACTAGAATTGCTATCATTAATCAAGAATCATTAAAGACCATCTTGAAACTGTCTCACTTAACTCTACTTTTTTTCAGTGCTTTTTTCCCTGGGTCAGGGAAGAATAAGTATACATGTACATATTCTTCTTTTAATACAGAAGCAGCTAAATTCCCAAATTTGCATCAAATATAGTTGAAGCCAGGCATGGTAGAGCATACCTTTAATCCCAGCACTTGGGATGCTGAAGCATTAGGATCACTGAATTCAAGACCAACCTGAACTGCATAGTAAAACCCTGTCTCCAAAAGACAAAAAATAAAGAAATATAGATATAATTTAAAACAACCAGTTTTAAATGATAGTAAAGGGGGGGTAATAAGGTTATACAGATGAGTGGTTTTAATTATCCCTGTCATTAAAGCCATATTAGTCTAAATATAAAAATCTTGTTTTCATACTATTGACATGTAGAAAATAACTGCATTTTTAAGGATGTCTGTGACTTGTGAATGTCTCATTTGCAGGGATTTTGGAAAATAACAAGCCTTTTCTCTCCTTCCTAAAAAAAACTTTTTTTTTTCTTTCAGCTATTCCTCTACACAGCCGACTAGTTATGATCAGAGCAGTTACTCTCAGCAGAACACCTATGGGCAGCCGAGCAGCTATGGACAGCAGAGTAGCTATGGTCAACAAAGCAGCTATGGGCAGCAGCCTCCCACTAGTTATCCCCCCCAGACTGGATCCTACAGCCAGGCTCCAAGTCAATATAGCCAACAGAGCAGCAGCTACGGGCAGCAGAGTGAGTTGCTAAGAGAGAAAACCAAATAAGATTCATTGTGTTTGGAATTTCTGAAATTGGGAAATGTTCTTTACCACTTTCTTTGAAATCTAGGGTGCATCTTTAAGGCATAACATCCTGCCTAGTAGCTTGGGTGTCCCAGTAAAGATTTCAATGCCTTCTTTTTTTTTTTTTTCAATTTAATTGTTCTTAATAAAGTCTTAGAAAGAAGAAATACTGTAGCAGAACAGAAAAAAAAACATTTCAGATTACCCTATTTTCTTTGGGTAGATTATGAGAAGCCAGAGTTCTTTATGTCCTACCCAACCCAAATCATAAATTAAGAGAATGGGCAGGCAGCTATTGAAGGCTACAATGATTTTGATTATGTGGGTGGAAAAAAAATATGCTTTTGTTTTGTTTTACTTTATATCCTGAAAGGAAAGAGATACAACCTCCAAAATACTTGCAGTTTTGAAGGAGCGGTTAAATTACTTTCCTAGATTTTTTTTTTTCCTGAGATTTTTTTTTTTTTTTTTTTTTTTTTGATGCTAGAGATTAAATCCAAGAGCTCACACATGTCACACATGTGCTCTAACACTGAGGAGTTATATCTCTAGCCCCAGTTTGCTGGTGAATTAGTAATAAACCTGGAAATTGTCCTCACAAATTTTGGCCTGCATTTTTATACTTTTTTAAATTCAATCTGTGAGCATGTTTTGTTCTAACATGAATAGTGCTGCTTGGTGGAACTCCGTCCTTACAACATACTAAAATCCTAAGAAATCAGCTCTAATTTTTGTTTCTTGAGTATAGTTTAAAGAAGCTGCTTTTGACATCTTAGAATCAGCAAAATTCTATACAGTGTGTTAGGTAGCCAGAGCGGTTTTTTTGTTTGTTTGTTTGTTTGTTTGGAGGTGGTTTAGTCTAAGCTAACTGCAAGGTTGTGCCAACCTTGATGAACCAGTAGTTTTTGTTGAACTTACGAGCACCTGCTGATTAGGGGTGCTTTATCATGGTGTAAAGAAGATGGTACTTTGGTTAGTGCCTTACAATTGAGAATTCTGTGATTCCAGGAGAAAGAACATCAGGCAGTGGTATAAATGCTGGTCCATGGCTTACAGATGTGACTCTTTCCTCAGGTTCATTCCGACAGGACCACCCCAGTAGCATGGGTGTTTATGGGCAGGAGTCTGGAGGATTTTCCGGACCAGGAGAGAACCGGAGCATGAGTGGCCCTGATAACCGGGGCAGGGGAAGAGGGGGATTTGATCGTGGAGGCATGAGCAGAGGTGGGCGGGGAGGAGGACGCGGTGGAATGGGGTAAGAGCAAACCTTTTCTCCTTTTACCTAATTTTGTTTCATCCATAGGATTTTCAATGGAAAGAAGGGACTGAAAGACATAAAGAAATTTATTCTACATTTCCATGGACAATCTGTTGAGCACAAGTCATCTCTTAAAACATGGAAATGTCATATTTGTAGCATATATCAATTGGCAGTTTGCTTTTTTTCTCTGCCAGTATACTTCATTGGGTTGGGGAGAGCAAAGAATGGTTTTGAAACTAGAGCTTTCAGTTCCCTTCATGGTTTCCAGAGGTGAAAAAAAGCCTCTGTGGGTAATAGATTTGGGATGGAACACACACAACCTTTCTAACAACCCAAAGTTTTTAACTAATGCCTCTGAATGGTTGTCTTGAAATATCTGGTGTATATACTGCAGAAAAAGAATGCAGCTGTTTTTCACAGTGTTTGTCCTCAAGTTCTGTTTGTACTCAGAATTGTTGAAGATTTTGATCCCATAGCCCTTAAGCTATGACCTGGGGTACACCTGATGCAAAGTTTGGTTGGAGCACAGAAAAATCCAATAACTTTCAGAGTAATGTATCTTAAGTATAAATCACTCCCAATTGGAGTTGTTAAAAGTCTAAATCAGTTTGACCGTTTTGATTGATGGCCCAATCTGGTTTAGAAAACTGTTTAGATAAATAATAACATGACCCTCCTACTTCTGCCTGCCCATCCCCTCCCTTCTCCCATCCCCCCTTCTGGTGTCTGTACTTTGATGAAGGTGAGATATAATGTCGATGGTTAACATAATCCAGAAGGCTTAGTTCTGTGTGTGTTCTGTCCCTATATAAACTGGTTTAAAAAAAGTTATGCAGAATGTTAAATATAAATTGGATTTGGTTACTGGCATTTCAAGGAAAGATTAAATTGCATTTATTTTCATAGAAATTTTCCCCCCAAAAAAATTCCAAAATAGGTGAAAAGTTGGTCTTTTAATTTCATGCTAGCAAATCCTTTTATTGTTAAAGATTACTAATACTGTGTTGCATATTCTGCATAACTTTCAAAATAAAAGTCTTCAGTGAAATCTTTATTGGAAGAAAGTCATTTTATAACATACCAAAAAGTTATGAATAAGTTGATATAAAGTAAAATTAGTCATCTGGTTTGGAGAGTATCATTCCATTATAAAGGTTTCACTTCTTTGTGGATGTTTTTAATTAGACCTAGACACTTGAAATTACTATCATCACGTCTCAGATCACCTAGAATTCTTAGTATCTTTCAATTTCAAAAACAGTTTCAAGTTTATTCATTTTAGTACTCCAGAAGTAATGATTCTACCGATTTTGCTAGACTGTTAGAGGGGGCCCCCCCTTTCGGATGAGAAGTCTCTCCTGGAGCCATAGAGGAGACCATGGCCTTCCCCATAGGTTTTTCAACAAACTGTGATGCTGCAGTCTGTTAGAGCCTGTGGGGACAGGACAGGGGCATTTCCCCTTCCCCTTTTTTATTGTGGTGTGGTGATGGTTTTCAGTGTCTTCTACAGGTAAGGCACTTAATGTTGTTAACATGCCCTTTTTCATTGCCTCAGTATTTTGATATTTTCATTGGCTGTTAAACGTGGAAACTTTTTAACATGCTTTGTCGCATTTATATGCTACAGGTTACAAAGTGAGAGCCTTGTATACACTTCAATACTTAAAAAGTACCCGTACTCAGTACTCAGCCGGCAGCATAATGAAAAGTGGGACTAGACACGGTGTCCATATGGAGAGGAAAAATATACATAGAATATTTTTAACAAAATGTATTCATTGTATAAATGGAATCCTTCTGTAACTTTGGTAACTGCATACTTGTTGTTTGGTAATGACTCAGAGGAGGTATACTACTCTAGAATTGTGTAACATTAAAGTGTAAACTTTTGTGTTTAAAGAGAGAGAACATTTTATGGTGTGTACTTTTAAAAAGGACGCAAAGCTGCATGCAACAGCTTGAAATTGTATACTCAGGTATTAAAGGTGCAATACTGGTTACAAACAGCTCAGCCTCCCACTGGGGAGGATACCTCTGTTTACTCTTTAAAACCTAACCAAAAAAGCCCAATTTATATTCCCCCCTCCTCTCTTTAGAATATGTAATTTTATATTGCCATAATGATTATTTTTAACTGATATGTCTATAAAGTTGCACCCTCAGTCCATTGAGCCTTGGTATTTGTTGTAAATTCTCCTTTCACAGCAACTGTTAAATCCATTAGTTTCCTGAACTGTATGGCTTTATGCTGAAGATTGGCTGGATGCGTCCTGATGTGTGTTGTAGGCATTTAATGTGATTGTCTCCTGCCTTACTATATATTGTCACTTGTTAGGAAGCCCAGGGCCTGGTTTGCCTCTCCCCTGGAGAGGTTGGGGGTGCATCTTTATGAACATGGAAAGGCTTATCTCAGCAGTTGCCTCTGCTTGCTACTTCTCTCTACACCAAGCTGTCCTGGAAAAAACTGATGGGGTGGGTGTTTGGGGTCTAATTGCTTTACTCCTTAATTTGCCAAGTATTGCACTATTAATACCAGCCCCCGAAATGAAAGGAACCAGCCACACTGGTGTGTACAATCAGACAAGCAAGGTTGTATATTAAGGAAATTTGAGCAAGCTGCCCTGAAGAAAGGCATAGTGACAAGATGAGAGAGATGCATTGTTTGGAGATGTGTTTAGCCAGTGCCCTTCTTCCCCACGAGCCCCCCCAAGGCTCAGAGCGGTACTGGCTTTTAAAGGGAAAGGCCTTCATTTCTTCGTTTATCCCCCCAGCAGCGCTGGAGAGCGAGGTGGCTTCAATAAGCCTGGTGGTAAGTTTTTGAGTATTACCATGGATAGTGTTAAAAAAAAATACAGTCAGTTTTTAGAAAACTATAATTTTTTTATTAGTTTCATAAACGGTTTAAAAATGAGCTATACAAAAGAGACTAATGGGTACTGCCGGCATTGTCTTAGGGGTAATAAGGTTAACCTATGGTTACAAAACAAAGGGTAACTTGAAGTATTGAGCATCAGCTTCTGTAATATGGGGGAGAATACAGTTTTTAAATTTGGTTTACTTGGAGGAAAAATTGACTTAAATTTAACACTAATTTGGCACATAAGCACTGAGAGTGTATTTGGTAATGGTTTAGAAGCAAATCAGCAAAGAAAAAAAGCAAACCCTAGCAAATCTTTCACCAACGTTAAAAGAGGCACTGCTCCATTTTAGCAGTGCGGTTCATTTTGAATTTAATGATTCCCCATCAAATGGTGATGTAGTAGATAGCTATGTGTGTTTGTAAGGTTTGTAGCTTGCAAGACGTGCACTAATAATATTTTATATGATCTTTCCTGGTTGGCAGGACCCATGGATGAAGGACCAGATCTTGATCTAGGTAATTTTGAAGTCTTTATGTCGTGCTTTAAAGTAAACGGCACAATATTGGGTTCCACCTTTTAAGAGCCCAAGGCAGGAGGATCACGGCAAGTTTGAGACTAGTTTGGGCTATATAGTTCAAGGCCAGCCTACACAGTGAGACTTGGCCTCAAACTCCCTCCCCCCACAAAAAAAGACACAAGTATAGGCTAGAGTTCAGCAGCCTGATAAACCAATGTCATAAGAAGATAAGAACCTTTTTTTAATGATCCTCTGTTAGTCATCACTTTAAAGAAACAAACCTACTGGCCATGGTGGCACATACCTGTAATCCCAACACTTCGGAACTGAGGCAGGAAGAGCACTTTGGGTGCAAGGCCACCTTGGGCTACTTAAATGAGTTTAGCGCCAGCCTGGACTACATAGCAAGACCCTGTCTCAAAAAACAAAGTCAAAGTTCTATCAGATTCTTATTGGTGGTGGTGTTTCACTGAGATTTGTGATGAGCACCATTGGCTAGCTGTGAGCAGTTGGTAAAGAAGGTCTTACATATACAAAACAGTAATTGTCTTTTCTTCTCTAAAAGGCCCTCCCATAGATCCTGATGAAGACTCTGACAACAGTGCAATTTATGTACAAGGATTAAATGACAATGTAACACTTGATGATCTGGCAGACTTCTTTAAACAATGTGGGGTTGTTAAGGTAAGTAAACCATAACCAGATGATCAGGCAGAAATTCAGATCACAGAACATTTTAAAGAAACTGAAAAGCTGGGCAAGGTGACACATGGCTTAACCCCAGCACTTGGGAGACAGAGGCAGGAGGATCATTGTGAGTTAAAGGTCAACCTGAACTGCATAGTGAGACCCCGTGTCAAAAAACAAGAGAAATTGATTTGATGCTTGAGTTTTTTCTGAAATTTTCTAATTTCTTTCTACATGTCTTTCTTACTTGAAATACCTCTTGCCCCTAGACATTAGCCATTTTCTGATAGAGACAGTGCTAAGCACAGTTTAAACAGACTTGACAGCTGGCAGTTGTGTTGTTTTGACAGGTCTCACTGTATAGTTAGACTGGCGTTGAACTCACTGTGTGACCCAGGCTGGCCTTGAACTTGTAGTAGTGATCTCTTAGTCTCCTGAGTGCTGGGATTACAGGCATGCACCTCCCCACCCAGCCTTAAAGTCATTTTTACATTTGTCAGTTAATTGTGCAAATATAACTTCAGGTGAAATATAAAATAGGACTTAACATACAGAGTTTTTTAGAATAAGAAACATTTGTAGGGCCAGGGATTTAGCTCAAAGGCATATAAGCACCTGCCTGGCAAGTGCGAGGTTCTGAGTTTGATCCCCAGTACCAAAAAAGAAAGAAAAACTTGTCCACCTCCCAGCATAAGAGTTAGAGCTTTCTGGGCCGGGGATTTAGCTTAGTGGCTTAAGCGCCTGCCTGGCAAGCACGAGGTTGTGAGTTCAATCCCCGGTACCAAAAAAAAAAAAGAATCAGAGCTTTCTGAGAGCAGTACTTCTTAATCGCTTTACATATACCCAGCTGAATCCCCATATTCCCTCCCCCATCCTGGGTTTTACTCTCATCTCTTTGGTTTGGTTTGTTTTTTTGAGACAGGATCTCCCTTCCTAGTTCAGGCTGGTCCTGAACTCATTATGTAACCCTAGACTGGCCTCAAACCTACAGTGATCCGAGTGCTAGGATTATAGGCATGTACCACCATGCCCTACCTCATGTCTTTTTTTGTGTGGGAGGGGGTGGGAGGTGGTTACCGGCGATTGAACTCACAACCTCGAGCTTACAAAGCTGGCCTTTATGCCGCTGAGCTAAATCCTCAGCCCCCGGCCTCACTTCTTAAAGATGTATTTTCATTAATGTTTTATTTCACATATAAGTTTATTAGGCATTGCTGTGCTGTATGACTATTCTCAAGAATAGGAATATACCAGTAACAGAACAATACTTAAGAGTTTATAATAGTGGGGAATGTATAATAAAAACGGATATGTACATTAGGTTACAAATGTTATCCCTTAAAGCAAAAGGGATAGAGAGAAAATGAAGAATGGAACCATATAGCCTGGAGTTAGGGCAGTGTGAGGGGGCAATAAGGACAACGCTCCTGGGGAAGAAATTTGGCAAGTTCAGAGGAATCTGGTGTGACTTTGTTTTAGTCTAAATTGAATAGCCCCTGGAATATAATGGTGAGGTTGTTAATGATATGGGAAATCAACAAGGTGGCACACAGCTTTAATCCCAGCACTTTGGGAGGCTAAGAAGAGCATTGATTGCAAGTTTGAGGCCAACTTTGGTTACATAGTGAGTTCTAGGCTAACTTGAACTACATAGAGACATCCTATCTCAAAAGAAAAAAAAGATATGGGGAGTACTAGGAGAAACAGTTTAGAGGAGGGGGTAGGTCAGTAGCTTGTAAATATAGAAATACTGTATTCTAAGGGTCTGGGGATTTTAGCTCAGGGGCATAAGCGCCTGCCTTGCAAGCGCGTGGTTGTGAGTTCGATCCCTGGTACCGACAAGAAAGAAATTCTGTTTTCTGCTTATAAATACATCATAAGGTGGCACTGTGGCTCAGTGGACAGTGCTTTAGACCTCTACATACATGACAATTTAGATACTCTTTAAAAGGACCCAGTAATTGCTGCACTTTTATTATATAAATATTGCTGCAGTGGACATTCTTACAGGTGTTTCCTGGTACCTGGATTTTTCTAGTGTATATACAGTTGATTATTACTTCTATAAAGTACCACAAATACCAAATAAGTACAAGGGAGGTAGCCTCATACATATACGTATCTCAGATTATAATCTGAAATTCTAAAAAATGATTCAGCTGTTTTCATTTCCATTTTGCAAAAGAGAAAAGTTTAGAGGTGTAACATTGCTTAAGACTGCTCCACTAACCATGTTCAAATAACCCAAGAGCTGTTTTTTCTTGGACTGCGCTTCTGTCATGTGCTATCCCCTACTCTGGTTTTTTGTGTTTTGTGGTTTTTTTGGTGAGTTGGTTTTGTGACAGGGTCTCACTGCTTAGTTCAGGTTGACTCACTGTGCATCCTCTCTGGCCTCAAACTCATGGCAGTCTTCCTGCCTCGGCCAACATGCCCAGCTATCTGGTCATTTGTATGGAGAGCTGAAACTAGAGGGCAGGCTGTTACATTGTTCAGTCTCCACTGGGAACATGCACATCATCATAAATTTTCTGTAGTCCTGCTCATAACTAAATGACCATGAAAGTACCATAGAGGATGACATGAATTATTTAGCAAGCAGGCACATTTACAAATACTGAATCTGTGAATAGCAGGACCAACCATATATAAGACAGAGAGTGTTGTTGGATTGTTGGGAGGGCCAGGTACTGAAGATTAAATTTGGACTACCGGGCTAGAGATTTAGCTCAGCGGCATAAAGTGCCTGCCTTGCAAGCGCGCAGTCATGAGTTCAATCCCCGGTACCAAAATAAATAATTTAATTAAATTAATTTGGGCTATCATGTGTGCTAGGCAAGTGCTCTGCCACTAAGCTACATCCCCAAGTCCTTTTTTGGAGTTAAATGATATTTTCAGCTGAGTGTGATAGTATATGCCTATACGCCCAGGACTTGGGAAGCTGGGGCAGGAGGATCACAAATTCAAGGCCATCCTGGACTACATAACAAAACTCTATTTCAAAAAAGCAATGATATTTTGGGGAGCGCTATATAGAAGTTCAGTTGATTTTGGTACCTTATATAAGATGATTTTTTTCCTATTTTTATACTTGCATACATGCCTACACACATGGATGTACCAGCTACATGGTTTTAGTTTCTCTCATTATTCTCTCATCTTGGCAAGATGAAACCGACAGCTGTCCAGGTGGTAAAAGTGTGTAATCCCATTACTTTGGGTGTCTGAGGTAAAAGGATCATAAGTTCAGGTCCTGCTCAGGCAACCTCAGTGAGACCCTATCTTTTAGGGCTCAGTGGAGAATAGTTTAGTATTAGGGACTTCCTGAGTTCCCAGTACCACCCAAATAGAAAGATGAACCCTACAGTCTTTGTGCTTTGTGTTTTAAGTTTTTTAAAGATCACACTTTGTGTTGTTTACCTGGGTATATGGGCTTATCCCACTTAAGAAAGTAATGTTTGGCTAGGCGTGCTAGTGCACACCTGTAATCTCAGCACTCAAGAGGCTGAGGCAGGAGAATAGCCGTGAGTTCAAGGCCAGCCTGGATTGTCTGACAAAACTATCAAAAAAAGGGGGGGGGGAATGTTTGCCAGCTGAGTGTGGTGGTGGTGTCCATCTGTAATCTCTATGCCCTGAACGTTAAATTAGCAATAGAATCGTCACGTTTGAGGCCAGCCTGAACTACTTAGTGAGACACTCTCAAAATACAAAAAAAAAATAGTTGAAATTGGACACTCATAATTCTTTTTTGGTGTTTTTGAGATAGGGCCTTACTATGTAGTTCAGGCTATCCTTGAACTCACTGTATAACTGAGGCTGACCTCAAAGTCAAGACTGCCCTCCTGCCTCAGTTTCCCAATTATTGGTATTACAAGCATGCAACATCACACCTGGTTAAGACACCCATTATTCTAATACCTAGTGACAAACTAGTAGATCCTAGTAGAACCATATCTGGCATATGAAAAGTTAATACTCTCAGGGCCGGGGGTTTAGCTCAGTGGCATAAGTGCCTGCTTAGCAAATGCGAGGTCATGAGTTCAGTCGCTGGCACCAAAAATAAAAAGGTTAATACTCTCTCAACAGTCTACTTTCTGAATTTCATATAGACTTTTACTCCCAAACTAGTTAGTATATTGTACTCATGTCCTAACTACTGATTTTATGCATAGATTAACAAGAGAACTGGGCAACCCATGATCCACATCTATCTGGACAAGGAAACAGGAAAGCCCAAAGGTGATGCCACGGTGTCCTATGAAGATCCACCAACTGCCAAGGCTGCTGTGGAGTGGTTTGATGGTAGGGCATGATTACTGGCAGTCAGAACCCTGCTTTAGAACCCTGCTTGCCAAGAATACATTGGGGTTTTGTTTTGTTTTGTTTTTTGGTACAGGGGATCGAACTCAGGACTGCAGGCTTGCAAGGCAGGCACTTATGCTGCTGAGCTAAATCCCCAGCCCCCACATTGGGTCTTTTAGCAAATGTTGCATGTGTCAGTTTGCAGGACAGAAAAGCTCTTGTTAATATAGTAGGATGCTGTTAGAATATCATTCTCTGGAAGATCTACGAACAAGAGACAGATGTACATTGTGATAGGGCATGGCAAGAAGGAGACATTTGAGAGGCATGAGAGTAAAAACACCTGTGCTTGTGAGAAGAGCTGCTTGTTCATTTTCCTTTAATAGTGGGAAGGCCAACTGGGTGCGGTGTCATATACCTGTAATCCCAGCACTCAGGAGGCCGAGGCAAAAAGATTACCACAAGTTCTAGGCCCACCTGGGCTACAAAGTGAGTTCAAGGCCAGCCTAAACCCTATAGTGAATCTCTGCCTCAAAACATATACATATGTATATGTATATGTATATGTATATGTATATGTATATCCCAGTCACCTGGATTGGAAATCATTTTATTTTCAGGTGGTGTTATTATAAATCAGTCTTGCTTAAAGCTGTACAAAGCTGTACATGCTTCTTCAAGCCAGTGTTACCAGAAGATATAGAAAACCCTTAAGAAACATGCCAGGGCTATGGGTGAAGCTCAGTGGTAGAGCACTTGCCTAGTATGCACAGGACTCTGGATTCAGTCCCAAATACCACAAAAAAAAAGAAAAAAAAACCATAGTAAGCAGCCAGTGTACATTTGAATATAACTGTATTTTAAATAAAGCCTGGACATCAGTAACATACAGCCAACTGGAAAGTGTCAGACTTTAAGTCCTGGCTTTCCTTACTTGGCTCTTGCCCAGTCGGTCTATGCTCTGCGAGGATCCTATTACACATTTTGCCTCCTACCAGCTATCTGTACTTAGAATAGAGAGGTGTTTTGTTTGAGATTGTGTGCTTACCGGGGTTTGTATTTTGTTTCATTCTGTTTTGTTTTGTTTTGGGTAGAGAGATTTTTAAATATTTTTAAAGCCTTTGGTAGTGGGGCTTATTGGTAAAAATCTTTAGGAGATTTACACATGAGGCAGGGTTGATACTTCTGGGGACACCAAGTTTGAGAAGTAGTCAAATTGATAGAAAAGGAGAAATAGGTTGTAGTCCCTCTGGGAGAGAGGAATTGGACTTTGGGGTTCATTGATGTTATCTTGTTCTAGGGAAAGATTTTCAAGGAAGCAAACTTAAAGTCTCCCTTGCTCGGAAGAAGCCTCCAATGAACAGCATGCGAGGTGGCATGCCACCCCGTGAGGGCAGAGGGATGCCACCACCACTCCGTGGAGGTATTTACACTTTCCTTTGATCTGTTTGTTTTGTTAAATGTTTTTCAGCCCAATCTTTGCCCTTGAGAAACTTGATTAGTGTTGAGATGAAGTAACAAACATGTGTAGGTTTAGTACTACACTGTTGAAAGCTGATGATAAATGTATATAAAATGTGGGTTAATTGGTTAGAGAGCCTAGGAGCCCTGTGGCAACCCTCTGCCTGTGTATCAGCTCTGAGGCTATTTATTTATTCAGTTTTAGTCTCATTGCATGAAAATGTGGGGCTAGGGATATAATTCACTGGTACAATGTGCCTGGCAAGTGAGTTCAATTCCTGGTACAAAGAAAAATCAGTGTTCTGCATAAAAATGTGGCAGGATTATTGGGAGCTAAATGAAATGACATACATGGAAAGAATACATGGACAGCCTTCTGGTACATGACTTGGTAGTTGTGGGCATGCTCATGCCTGCACTAGATCACTGGGCCTATGGAAGGGTTTTCTATAGTTCTATAAAGAGATGATTGGCTGTTTCTTATTGCAGGTCCAGGTGGCCCAGGAGGTCCTGGGGGACCCATGGGTCGCATGGGAGGCCGCGGAGGAGACAGAGGAGGCTTCCCTCCAAGAGGCCCCCGGGGTTCCCGAGGAAACCCCTCTGGTGGAGGAAACGTCCAACATCGAGCTGGAGATTGGCAGTGTCCCAATCCGTATGTATTCCATTGTTGAGAGTAGTATAGTAACTGCCTTGTGTGATGGCACACACCTATAATCCCAGTACTTGGGAGGCTGGGGCAGAAAAATCACAAGTTCGAGGTCAGCCTGGGCTACATAGTTCAAGGCCAGCCTGAACTACATAGTGAGATCCTGTCAGTGACTCCAGGTGGGAACAACAATCTGCCATCCCAGACTGGTCCATCTAGTCCTGTAGTTACACTGCTGCCTGTAACTCAAACCATTTTTCTCTGGAGATTTTCTTATAATGCTTTGGACCCCAGACCTGATGGTTGTAGTGTTGAGTGCAAAATGTTGCCTTTGCTAATTTTACTTCCTTAGTTCATTTCTTGATCTCTACTGTGATGTGACTTTATTCAGGGGTTGTGGAAATCAGAATTTCGCCTGGAGAACAGAATGCAACCAGTGTAAGGCCCCAAAACCTGAAGGCTTCCTCCCGCCACCCTTCCCACCCCCAGGTAGGTAAAAGTTTTGTGATCATCTCAGCTTTCTAGCGCTAAACCTCTTGTGCTAACTTAGTGGGCATAGTAAACTGTAGCTACCCACTACTAAGAACCTTACGTTGTAGTTGTATTATCAATTCTCCAATGTCACCCGGATACTAAGATTGAGGAGATGTTAGGATTGTGGGGTGGGATAGAAGCCAGGTAGCAATCAGCAAGAATTTTTTCTGTAAGCATTCTTGGCAAATTGACAAAGAGACTGAAGCAAAAAGGGTGAGGTTGAGTGCTGAGGCTCATGTTAAGGTGGTGAGTGTCTCTGTTGGTTGTGTTCTGGGAGAAGGAA
Organism: Dolichotis patagonum; assembly: GCA_004027295.1. Taxonomy (NCBI): domain Eukaryota; kingdom Metazoa; phylum Chordata; class Mammalia; order Rodentia; family Caviidae; genus Dolichotis; species Dolichotis patagonum. The sequence goes on along the minus strand of PVJX010003578.1, from coordinate 36,657 downwards.
GCAGACCCCGTGCAGCATGTCCTTGGAGCCTCTGCCCACTGACTGTTGTCAATTCTTCACTTAGGTGGTGATCGTGGCAGAGGTGGCCCTGGTGGCATGCGGGGAGGAAGAGGTGGCCTCATGGACCGCGGTGGTCCTGGTGGAATGTTCAGAGGTGGCCGTGGTGGAGACAGAGGCGGCTTCCGTGGTGGCCGTGGCATGGACCGAGGTGGCTTTGGCGGAGGAAGACGAGGTGGTCCAGGGGGCCCCCCTGGACCTTTGATGGAACAAATGGGAGGAAGAAGAGGTGGACGTGGAGGACCTGGAAAAATGGATAAGTACGTAGTGGGGAAGAATTGCAGGCTATGGTGCCCTCACTGGGGCACATAAGTGACAGGGCCCCTTCAGGCGCCAGCAGGGCCTGCTGTCCTTCCCCTCGCTAACCAAAGGGCTCTCTTTGACTTGCAGAGGTGAGCACCGCCAGGAACGCAGAGACCGGCCCTACTAGACGCAGAGACCCCGCAGAGCTGCATTGACTACCAGATTTATTTTTTAAACCAGAAAATGTTTTAAATTTATAATTCCATATTTATAATGTTGGCCACAACATTATGATTATTCCTTGTCTGTACTTTAGTATTTTTCACCATTTGTGAAGAAACATTAAAACAAGTTAAATGGTAGTGTGCTGAGTTTTTTTTTTTCCTTCTTTTAAAGATGGTTGTTTAACTAAGATTTAACAATGGGAACCCTTGTGAGCATGCTCAAGTTATCATTGTGGAGAACCAAGAGGGCCTCTAACTGTAACAATGTTCATGGTTGTGATGTGCTTTTTTTTTTTTTTAAATAAAATTCCAAATGTTTATAAACAGTCATCCTTCTCAGCCTCTGTTCCACAGTCACATGCCTTGGCCCCCAGGGAGTAGGGTGCCATCTAAACAGCTTGTGTAAATGTCATTTGAGGGAAAATCTGAAATGGTCATGACATGGAAGAGCAAACCAGCACGTTGTTGGTCACAGTAACCACCCTCAAGTCAGAAAGGATTTGATGTTTCCAGGTGTGGTATGCCTGTGATCCCTGTGCTCAGGAGGCTGAGGCAGAAATATTTCCATGAGTTTGAGGCCAGCCTGACCTACATACTGAGACCCTGTCTCAAAAGAATTGTTGGTGTCTAGGAGACACTGGGGCAAAAGGGAGGTGTCAACGTGGAACAAGTTCTTCCCTTCTTACCCCTGCTGACTGGAAGCAGAGTCTTAGGAAGCAGCCCAGGAGGTGGCCCAGGGTTTGTATCTCCAAGGCCACAGTAATAACATAAGACCATGGGCTAGGACTGACTTCTAAACAGGTTTTGCGTCCATCTCCCATTGTCTGTTCTAGTGTGTGCTTGCTCTCCCACCTTTGGAAAAAACCTGTCATCAGTCCTTCCAGCTGTTAAACCTGTTCCTGCCCCTCCTACAAGGAAGCATGTATTTTTGCACTTTCCAGCGTCATCAGCCTACTTTAGAGTTGGAAACAGTTCTAATGGTCACCCATGTCCCTAGCACAGCTACATGAGTGGTAGTTCCTTTAAGTTTTCTTTGCTGCCCTGTCCCTAACCCCTAAATGCAAGAGGCCTCCAAGGCCAGTGTTCTCTCTTCCTCTGCCTAGCCTGACCTTCCACCCCCCCACCCCCCGTGGTTGTAGATTGTCCTACAGCTGACAAGCACCTTTCTCCCATCTCTGCATGGGAATCTACCTGGGCCTGGCCCTGTCTTATCTCAGCAAATAAGCCTTTTTCAAACCTTGGAGTCATCCTTTGTCCAGTCTATCAGCTTATGGGGAAATCTACCCATCCTCCCTGCCTCCTTTACTGCCTCTGCAGCACAGTGGGCTCCCTGCTCCCCACAGCCTCTTGGTCTTTCCTCAGATGCCTAAGTGACTTCTGGACACTTAAGTCATCACAGTTCTCAAAGCCATTCAGTAGCTCCCACCATGCTTGCTGTAGCCCACAAGGCATCTGTGACTTCAGCAGTGCTGCTCTATTTTGCTCCCTGTGGTCTAGTTCCACAGGACAGTGCTGTTCATTTAGGGGCCATGGTTGTTCCCACCTCAGCCTGACCTAGCACAAAGTCCCTGTATCATTCCAGGGACTACACAAAATGCCTCCCATTTTCTTCCCAATACCCTCTTCTCAGAGGAGGACATGGGCATTTGAAAACAAAGGACTTGCTGTTGGAACCACAAAGAGCCAGGTCTGGGAGTGCACATTTGTAATCCCAGTATGGAGCAGGAGGCCAGCCTGAACTAAAAACAAGAAACCCCAAGGGAAGCGTTAGGAGCCTGTTTCTGAAAGGTTGGGTCCTCTGGCAACAAAGGTGTAACTAGTGATAAGGGGCTCTGGACCGCCAGCCCTCAGGGTGCTGCCATTGCACAGATGATCATGGCCCCAGGAGGCCTAGGAGGAGACCTTGTGTCTCTGCATTGAAGGGTTTGTCAGCACTGAGAATCCCTGGCATTTCTCTGAGGAAAAAAGTCAGAGAAAGCCTTAGATCCAGCACCCTGTTCCCAAGTCCCCTGGTAAATCCCACTCAATAAAAATTTTCATGTGAGCCAAGTTACACCTCTCCTTTAAAAAGGAAACTCTGGCACAGCCTCCTGACCCCACTAGGCCATCCCCATACAAGGACCAAAGGTTGTAGGGCCAGTTTGAAGACAGAACCACTACATGGACACAGAGTGGCCTCTCTGCCCCCACAGGAAGCAGCATGGGTCTCAGGCTGAAGTGGCTGTGGGGCTAAAGAGAGGGCAGTCAGGGCCAAGAGCTGGCTCCATCTCGTTCCAAGTGGCCCTAAGGTGAGAAGCAAGCATGGTGTGATGGGGCAGGTTTGGAAGTGGCCCACTCAAGTGTTCAGGTTTTCCTTCTTTCTCTTGGGTCAGGAAGCAGTTCTTCTGGGTTACCTGTCCCACAGCCACAGCAGCAGCAGACCAGCATGAATTCCTGTAGTTAGGCACACATCTAGACCGAGCAGCCTAAGACCTGCCATTCCCTCACTCAGCCTGCATGGGGCTTAGGGCCTGCAAAGATGTGTGTTAGTACCACACCGAGCCATGCCTGTGAGGGCTTTGCTGGAAATCCACAAATCACCAGACCTCTACCTGCAACTTCAGGCCTAGGAGGCTGCTCACTGGCACTAGCAGCTGACACAAACCTGGCCACGTCTCCACACCAGGATCCAGGGGGAATCCATGCAGATGGGCTTCAGCATCCAACACCCAGCCATCTTGTCCCTCTGTTTCAGTCACTTTCTTTGGTTCTTCAAGAATCCGGAGGACCAACATCATACTAACTGGATGAAAACTGAAAGTTTTCCCTCTAAAATCAGGAACAAGACAAAGACGTCCATGTCTCCACTCTTACTCAACATAGTCCTGGGACCTTTAGCCAGAGTAATCAGACAAGAGAAAGAAATAAAAGTAACAATAGGAAAAGAAGTTAAATTATTATTTGCAGGTGACGTGATTCTCTAAATAGAAGACCCCAAAAACTCCACTAAAAAACTGCTAGACTTAATAGATAAATTTAGTAGCATAGCTGTATATAAAGTCAACACTGAAAAATCAATAGCCTGGGCTGGGGATTTAGCTCAGTGGCATAAGTACCTGCTTGGCAAACTCGAGGTCGTAAGTTTGATCCCTAGCACAAAAAAAAAAAAAAAAAAAAAAAATCAATAGCCTTCCTGTATATGAATAACAAAATCACTGAGAGACAAATTGGGAAATAACACCTTTCACAATAGCATCCAAACAATGGAATACATAGGAAGTAATGCATGAAGGAAGTAAAAGACCATTACATTGAAAACTATAGCACTCTGCAAAAGGAGGTCAAAGTGGATATCAGAAAATGGAAAGATATTCCTTGTTCTTGGGTAGAAGGAACCAATATAGTGAAAATGGCCATACTCCCAAAACTGTTATACAGATTTAATGCAATTCTGATCACAATTCCAATAGCATACCTCACAAAATTAGAGAAAACAATCCTAAAATTTATTTGGAACCAGAAGAGACCAGAAAAGCAAAGGCAATCCTGGGCAACAAAGACAAGACGGGTAGGCATCACAATCCCTGACTTGAAATTATACTGTACAGCTACTGTGATTAAAAACAGCATGGTACTGGGGAAAAAAACCAACCCAAAAATCACTGGATCAGATGAGAAGATACAAAAACAACTCCAGACATACTCAGCCACTTTATCTTTGACAAAGGTGCCAAACACATTCACTGGAAGAAAGCCTCTTTAATAATGCTTCTGGAGGGCTGGGGATTTAGCTCAGTGGCATAAGCACCTGCCTTGCAAGCATGCGGTCATGAGTTTGATCCCTGGTACTGATAAAAAAAAAAAAGTCTAAAAAACAGTGGTTCTGGAAAAACAGGTTCTGCACATGCTAAAGATTAAAATTGGACTTATACCTTTCACCATCCACTAAACTAAATTTGAAATGAATCAAAGATCTAAATATTAAAATAGAAACATTGGATCTCCTGGAAGATAGAATAGGTAAAACATTTTTAAAAAAAATAATACGTAAAACTTTTGAAGACATTGATCAGGGTTTATAAGTAGAACCGTGATCACACAGGAACTATCAAAAAGAATCAATAACTAGACCTCATCTTTTTATTTTGAGGAGGGTATCAGGAATCAAACTCAGGACCTCATACTTGTCAGGCAGGTGCTATGCCACTGAGCTATATCCTGGCCCCAGGATCTCATCTTACTAAAAAGCTTTTGCACAGCAAGAAAAACCACCAACAGAGTAAAGAGACATCCACAATATGGGGAAAAATATTTGCCAGTTGTTCCTTAAACAAAGGATTATTATCAAGAACATATAAAGAACTCAAATCAGCCCTCCCAAATTTAAAGACCCAATCCAAAAATGGGCATCTGAGATGAATACACACTTCTCAAATACAGAAGTACAAACAGCAAATAAATAAATGAAAAAATGTTCAACATCACTGGTCATTCCAGAGAGGCAAATTAAAATGACACTGAGATTCCATCTCACCCTGGAAAGAATGGCTATTATCAAGTAATCAACCAATAACAAATGCTGGAGGAGCTGGGAGAAAAAGGAACCCTCCTCCACTGTTGGTGGGAGTGTAGACTGGTGGAACCACCATGGAAATCAGTGTGGAGATTCCTTAAAAAAAACTAGGATTAGAGATTCCATTTGACCCAGCTATTCCCATTCCCCTTTATTCCCCTTCTGGGTATCTTCTCAGAAGAATTAAAAGCATCATACCACAGTGATATATGAGAACACCTATGTTTATAGCAGCAAAATTTGTAAAAGCTAGATCTTGGAAACAACCCAAATGTCCATCAACCAAGGAATGGATGAAAAAGATGTGATAATTTTATACAATGGAGTACTACTCAGCCATAAAGAGACTTTTATAGGCAAATGGATGCAACTAGAGATCATACTCATAAGCGAAATACACCAGACACACATATGTAAGCATATTGTAAGCAATATGTAAGCACATTTTGTTTCCCTAGTATGAGAAGCTGAAAGAGTAAGATCCAAAATGTTCAACAAATACTGTAAAATGGGAAGAAACTTCAACAGGAAAGAGAAACTGGGATGGGGGAATGGAGAAAAGAAGAAAGAGAAAAGTAAAAAACAAAATTATATATATGGGGGCTGGGGATTTAGCTCAGTGGCTTAAGCGCCTGCCTGGCAAGCGTGAGGTCGTGAGTTCAATCCCCAGTACCAAAAAAATAAAACTATATATATATATATATATATACACACATATACATATACATATACATATACATATACATATACATATACATATGTATATGTATGAAAGATGGTTAAGATAGTTATACTACTAATTTTTCTTAGTTCATTGAAAAGAAAGGTTTGTATTAATATTATCTGGACAACTAAATGCTGATATCTTGTTCTCTGAGTAACTAATTTAAAGATAACAATACTCAATAAATTAACCATTATTATCCTCCTATTATCTTGTTTTGAAATCTTATTTTATATTTTCTCTCTCTTTTTTTTTTTTTTTTTTTTTGTACCGGGGATCAAACTCACAACCTCACGCTTGCCAGGCAGGTGCTTACGCTGCTGAGCTAAATCCCCAGCCCCTATATTTTCTCTTAAAAAAAAAAAAGAGGCTGGGGATTTAGCTCAGCAGCACAAGTGCCTGCCTGGCAAGCATGAGGTGAGTTCGATCCTCAGTCAAAATCAGTCAATCAATCAATCAATCAGGAGGCCCTTGGAGACAGGCTTTCCAACAGTAACCCCATGGGTCCTGGGCCACCACACAAAAGGGGATCAGACCCAAGGCCTTCCAAGATTTAGGCCAGGCTTTGGCTGTTCAGTGAGGTCTGCACACCACTGCTACATGTCCTAGAATCAGAATTCTATAGGCTAGAGCCTGGAACAGGCCTCTGATCTGATCACAGGCCCCAGCTTACGGAGACAGGAGGAGGAACACATCCATCTGTTACCTTCCTTTAGAGAAGTATTGGGCATACATGCCATCCTCTGGGCCACGTGAGTTGTTAGGCTATTATTTTCATAACTATGATGAGATTACTGCTATTGTCTCATTTTATAGATGATGCTGCTATAAAATGCATCTAAATGAGTCTCCATTTAATCATCCCACCCAACAACTAATAGCAGGGTCTGGATTCAGTCCCATTTCTCCTGTGTCCAAAACCCCAAAGTGTGTAAGGTAGATACAAGCATGGGTCAAATTCCTGCATTAAAAAAACAAAAAGAAAAAAGGTCAGGCATGGTATAATCCCAGCATTCAAAAGACAGAGGCAAGAAGATGATCCATAAGTTTGAGGCCTGGGCTACATAGTGAGTTCAAGGGCAAAGTGAACTACATAGTGAGACTCTATTTCAAAAAAACAACAAAGCCAGGTGTGGTGGCACACACCTATAATCCTAGCACTCCGGAGTCGGAGGCAGGAGGATCATTTGGAATTTGCAGCGAGCCTGGGCTACCTAGTGAGTTCAGACCAGAATGAACTACACAGCAAGACCTTGTCTCAAAAAAAATTTTTTTCCTGTACACATACACACACACAAATTCCTGCACACAGCCAGGTATGTGCACACCTATAATAATCCCAGCTATTTAGGGATTAAAGGCATAGGCAGGAGGACTGCAAATTTGTGGCCAGCCTAGACAATTTAGTGAGACTGGCTCAAAATAGAAAATTTTTAAATGGCTGGGGATGCCGTGCAATGGTACAGTACTGCCAAGCATGCACCAAGCCCCAGGTTCATTCCCCAGTATAAAAAAAATAATAATTCTTGCACAATTGCTGGTTGTTTCACTTTCTTTGGGCCTATGTCTCCAAATCACCAAATTGTAAAATGAGAACATATAAAAATATTGTCATTTATCAGGTTATTTTAAAAAAAAATTGGCCAGGGCTATAGCTCAGTGGCACAGTGCCTGCCTAGCAAGTGCAAGGTCCTGAATTAAGTTCCAGATACAAAAAAAAAAAATAATAATAATAATAATAATACCCACTCCCTATTTCCCTCCCTCACCAAAACTGCACACCCTGCCCCACCTGCAGCAGTTCACATCCCCTGACTTGGGAGTCAGACCTCACAGTCCTAGCCTGCCCAATCACTAGCACAGCACAGTATCTTTCCCCCCAAAATAGGCAAATCAAAGGCCTCTCCACCCCTCAACACCACCACTGCCACCACCTGGTTTCCTTGAGACTCCTGGTTCCTGTCCCCTTCCACCACCACAGTGACAGGCCCTAACCCAGTCTGTCCTGCATTAAATCCCTCTATGGCTCTCAGGTCCCTCAACAGGTAAGGCCCACAAAGGCCCTCCTTGATCTGTTCCAGTCTCTCTGCCCTTATCTTTGCCCCTAAACCCCCTTCACTCAGAGCCTCCTCGCTCTTACACACCTGCCATATGCCCACCTCAGGATCTTAAAACTGGCCATTCCTTGGCCTGAAACACTCTTCCGCCAGCAAGTCTTCTCAGCTCTTCCCTGATCTCCCATTTAAAACCTCAGCGCTTGGGCCAGGGGTATAGCTCAGCGGTATAGCATCTGCCTGCCAAGCATGAGGTTGTGAGTTTGAATACTGATGCCAAAAAGTAAAAAATAAATTGCAGTCTTACTACATAGCCACAGGCCTCTTACCTGGCTGCAAGCTTTCTCTTCTTCCTTGTAGTTAACCCCTGATTCAGCACCCCTGCCATATTGTGAGCCCCAAAGCTGCCACTGTTCAGTCTCCCATTTTGTTGTTGGTTTTCAGTGTCAAAAGAGTTGCCACGTACCTGTTATTTTCCAGAGCAGAAAAGAAGACCGGATGCATCCAGAGTGTTGAGGGGATTGTTGAAACCACCTTCCATATAAGTCCTAACGACTCAGTTAATATATATATTAACACCAAAACACCAAGAGCTCTGGCTCACAGTAGGTGCTCAATAAATGCCTTCATCCTTGAATGAGGATTCACATTCAAATCCATGCTTCACTAGCTGCTTTCCGTCCTGCACCCCAGTCCGGGGGCGATGTGTCCCTCGAGGACACAAAGCAGGCCTGGCACACAGTGGGAGCTTCATTAAAACTCTGAACATCTGATTCATTCGCCCCGCCACCCCGACCAAAGGGCAGCAGCCTACACCAGCCTGGCGTTTGTGACTCGCCCAGCCCGCAACAGCAGGGGGCAGGATTTCCCGCTGGTGCAGGCTAGATCCCTCTGCAGCTCCAAAAGACCCAGCGGGGTTAACCCTGCCGCGCCCGCCGAGCCAGGCAGCCCCCAACGCCCCTCTCTCTGTTCCACGCGGGAGTCCCTGCAGCAAACTCAGGGCCTTGGCCTCAGAGCAGCCCCTGAGCCTCAGGGTCCTCATCCCTAAAACGGGGCTCCTGTCCTCGGGGCTGAAACCGAGCCACCCTCCCCCTCGCCGCCGGCCTCAGCGGGTCGCCTCGGTTATCTGGCCTACCAAGGCCCACCCACCCGGGACGGAGGTGACTCTGCAGCCCCGGCCCCTATCACTTCCTGACTTCATCTCTAGCAGCTGTGCCGCGGTGCACTGAGGACACTGTCCGGGAGGGCGGGCAATCGAAGGGTCCGAACCCCTCCCTGAGAGACTACGGAGGATGCACGGAGGCATAGGGACCACCTTGGGTCTGGATGGAGCATCTGGACTGCCTGCTGTAGCCTAAGGAGCCCTCTGCTCTGAGACCTGAGTTCCTAGCTTGACTCAGCCAGCGGACTCCATCTCCTCCCCTCTCCTCCATTCCAAGAGAGGCGCGACGCCTTTAAGAGCGCGCGGCCCCGCCCGCCCCTCCCGGCCGGATCCGAATTCCAGGAGGGCGGGGCGGAGACGGCGGGCGGGCGCGGAGGCCGCGGCGGCGGCGGCGCTGGGGATCTGCTGGGGCTCGGTCGGCGCCTCCCTGCGGCGGCCAGACCCGGCTCCGGCCTCCGCCGCGGCGATGCTCCCGGGGGCCGCAGGATGAGCCAGGTAAGCGCCGAGACCCTTAGCAACCCCTGCTGGGCGCTCACTGCTGGGGCCTGGAGGCGGCCTCAGTTCGCCCCGGCTGTGTGACCTTGGGCGGCCCTGCACCCTCTCTGGGCCAGGCCGGGATGACTACCGAGGCTCGTAGAGGCCACCGAGTATCCTGGCCCTTCTCGCACCGGCTTGGGGCACTGGGAAGCCTTCTAGGGGAGGCGGGGCCTGGGCTGAGAAAAGACCCAGCGGGGTTAACCCAGCCATCATCAGCGCACCCGAAGCGCCCTCACTCCTCCACCCACCGCTCTGCGACCTTTGGTGAGCTCATCCCCTTTGCGCCTCAGTTTCCTCGCCTGTAAAATGGGATGACATCGCCCGTCCACCTCTACTCGCCGTTGTTGCTGTGATTGTTGTATGGTTATGCGGTTGTTAAAATAGCATACGCCTTAGGAGAAGGGGGTCGAGGGAAGTGTAGGCCCCTCACCATAGGAGATGGGGTGGGCACCAGCGCTGAGCAGTAGACACAGCCCCTGGCCAAGGTCCAGAACTAGTTTCTCTTCTGTGACCTGGGACCCAGGTCTTTATTATTATTATTATTATTATCATCGTAAACAATAATCGTCAGTGAACTAGATAGTTTGCCGGATGCTTGGTATAGCTGCACCCACATACGTTCCACCAAGAGATTGGAGCCTAGGTCTTTGGCTTTAAGTTACGCATATATGTTTCTTCCACTGAATCCTTTGAGGCAGATAATATTACTACTGTTCCACAGGTGAGGAAACTGAGGCTGAGCGAGTTTCTCAAACTGCACTTAAACCAGGCATTTGGCCTGAGTGACAGGCTGGTCCCAGGGGCCTATGCTGTTTTCTGGGTCCTCACAGCATTCCTGACCTGTGTCTTTGCCCACAGTGACACCGCTGGCCCCAGGCATGGCGGACCCAGTGGCAAGCATCGCGGGCTCAGCGGCCAAGAGCGTGCGGCCATTCCGCTCAAGTGAGGCCTATGTGGAGGCCATGAAAGAAGACTTGGCCGAATGGCTCAATGCCTTGTATGACCTGGGTCTGCCCGGTAGTGGCGATGGCTTCCTGACAGGGCTGGCCACCGGCACGACCCTGTGCCAACATGCCAATGCTGTCACTGACGCTGCCAGAGCCTTGGCTGCTGCCCGCCCAACCCGAGGTGTGGCTTTTCAGGCACACAGCGTGGCACCTGGTTCCTTCATGGCCCGGGACAATGTAGCCACCTTCATTGGATGGTGCCGCACAGAGCTGGGCGTGCCCGAGGTGCTCATGTTTGAGACCGAGGACCTGGTACTGCGCAAGAATGAAAAGAGTGTGGTGCTGTGCCTGCTGGAGGTGGCACGACGTGGGGCCCGCCTGGGCCTGCTTGCGCCCCGCCTTGTGCAGTTTGAGCAGGAGATTGAGCAGGAGCTACATGCTGCACCCCCAGCTCCCCATGTCCCCCGTGCTGCGGAGGAAGGCACTGAAACTACCACTGCACCAGCGGCTCCTGCCCGTGGACCCCGAATGACACCCAGTGACATGTGCAACCTTGATGAGCTGGTGAGTTCTCTGATGTTCACACTGGGAGACCGCGCCTGCTTGCTTCCCCAACACCAGAGCCAAAAGACAGAGCCAGTGCCAGTGCCCATAACCTATCTCTGAATCTCTTTGGCCCACCCTGGTACAGTATGTGCTGGGTGTACTATAGGAAGCATGCACATGTTGAGTGCCAAGTGTATACCTGGCCCCAAGGAAACAAGCAGGCTGGGAGAGGTGTTGTTTGAGGTCACACAGCTAGCCCATCTGGCCTGGGACAGAATCCTGATGCATATAGAGCACCATGTCTCCTTTCATGTGCTACATGTGCACCCCAAAGTATCGTGCAGTTCAGCTGAGGGGGCCACTGAGCTTGGGCATCTTCTTGATGTCCTCCCTATAGATGTATCTGTATTGCACAGATACATCTACAACCCCTGAGCTCAGTGGTGCTGCACTTGGCTAAGACAAAGTATGAAAGAGCCTGGGCAAGGTGCCTGGCACATAATAGGCATTCAGAGTACCCAGGAGCTCCCACAGCACACTTCTGGGAAGCTTTGCCCAGTGGCTGCTGGTGATGGGAACAGGAAGCCCTGATGGAGCTGTGAGAATCCTGCCTGGAGCATAGGAGGTGCAAGGCCAGGCCCTCAGCTCCCTCCCACTGCCCCAGGACCTCGGTGTCCTTTCCTCCCCCAAAGCTGAGGCAAGAGTTTCTTTCTTATCAGGAGATTACGCCAAGATGTGCCTGCCAGGGAGACCAAGCCGTAGGCAGAGGCAGGCACCCCACCCCCAGCCTGGGTCTGGGCCTGGGTCACCCAAGGCTCCACCTGCTCATTTCCTCTGGCGCCGCTGTGGGCAGGGAGGAGGGCAGGGCCTCCCACAGAGCCAGCCTGGCAGCTCCAGGCAGGGATAACATGTGTGCAGTTTGTGTGCTCACCAGACGGGCAGCCTGTGTGTAAATGTGTTGTCCCACTGTGTCTGTGGTACTCTCTCCAACAGCAGAGCTCAGCGAAGGGCATGAGGGTCCCTTGCATCCGTGTCCCATAACCATTCTCCTCCCAAGGTGACAAGGGAGTGAGGACTAGTTTCAGGGCTCCCCCAGGCTTAAGGGCTACAAGATGGGGCCAGGAAAGGAAGCTAGTGAAAGGTCATGTGTGGAAGCTGAACCCACATCTCCACCCCCCATTTTCTGGGAAAGACTTACTTCCTTCTGACCCTGGAGCTACGGACGTTAAGCCCAGGAGGAAGGACTGACCTCTGACCAACAGCTTCTTTCTGGCCTCAGGTGAGGGAGATCCTGGGCTGCTGCACCTGTCCGGACCAGTTCCCCATGATCAAGGTCTCGGAGGGGAAATACCGAGTAGGAGACTCCAGCCTGCTCATCTTCGTGCGGGTGAGAGGCAAGAGCTGCCCCAGCCAGCAGCAGCCAAGTGGGTGGGTTGTTAGGCCGTGGGACATAATATGATATGACATGACCACATCGGCTCCCACAGGTGCTGAGGAGCCATGTGATGGTGCGCGTGGGTGGCGGCTGGGACACACTGGAGCACTACCTGGACAAGCATGACCCTTGCCGCTGCTCCTCCACTGGTCAGTGCTGGGCTGGATGGACAGGCAGGGGCTCCTCTCCCTGGCTGTGTCCCTCAGTCACATCCTGCCTGTCCTCTTCCCACAGCCCACCGCCCATCCCAGCCAAGGGCCAGAGCCTTCTCCCCGCAGAGGGTATCACCTGCCCCCAGCCCCCGCCCTGGTAGTCCAGTTCCAGGAAGTGATCGCCGGAGCTCTAGACCAGAAGTGACTCCCATTAGTTTACGAAGCACAAAGGAGGGGCCTGAGACCCCGCACAGGTAAGGTGCAGACTAGGGTGAGTTGCCCAGAGGGCGGGGGTGGAAGCAGATTGGCCCAGATGACGATTTGCCGGAGCTCCGGAGTGACTCACCCTGGGAAAAGTTCCTGTGGGTGGGGGTGGGTCTAGCTTCCCGTCTCCATGGCAACCCACCAAACCAACAACAGCTAGGGCGGGCCCTGGCGGCCAATCCAACCCCAGCTTCCTTCTTGGCATGGAGGGGAGACCAGAGGCCTGGGGAGGAAGAGTCCAGAGCCCAGCCGACCACATTTCTTCTGCTGCCTTCTGGGCCCTGAGTGGCCAAGCCTCTTACTTCTCCCTGGAAGTCCCCAGGGTGGGTGGATGCCTTAACATTCCCCTTCTGTCCAGGAACTACCTGCCTTCCTGGTCCTCTTCCTGTTCCTTATACACTCCAGTGATGCCCCCGCCTTATTCCCTTGCCCCAGGCCCCGGGATCAGCTGCCCCCTCTTCCACGCTCCCGCCGCTACTCTGGGGATAGTGACTCCTCAGCTTCCTCAGCCCAGAGCGGGCCTCTTGGTGCCCGCAGTGATGACACAGGCACTGGTACCCGGAGGGAGCGACCCAGCCGGCGGGTGACCACAAGCACCCCGGCCTCCCCAAGACGACCACCTCCTCCTCGCAGCCAGTCCAGAGACCGGCTGGATCGGGGCCGGCCCCGAGCAGCTCAAGGAGGCAGAGGAGCCCAGCTGTCTGCCCCTAGCCCCACCCGGCGGGCCCGCAGCCAGAGCCGTGAGGAGCAGGCTGTACTGCTGGTGCGCAGGGACAGAGATGGGCAACACTCATGGATGCCCCGGGGAAGGGGTGGTGGAGGCTCAGGCAGGAGCACCCCCCAGGCTTCCCGAGCCTGCAGCCCTGCAGCAGGGCGGCCTCCCCGGATCTCCAGCCCCGAGCCAGAGTTGGGAGCCACACCAGCCAGCGTGTTCCGCACACCCCTGCAGCTTGACCCACAACAAGAGCAACAGCTGTTCCTTCGCCTGGAAGAAGAATTCCTGGCCAATGCCCGTGCCCTTGAGGCAGCTGCTAGCCAAACCCCTGGACTAGCCCCTGACCTGGCTCGAGCTCCAGATCTTCCAGCTCCTGACTCAGCCTACTGTTCCTCCAGTTCCTCCTCTTCTTCCCTCAGTATCCTGGGTGGCAAGTGTGGCCAACCTGGGGACTCTGGCCGGACAGCCAATGGGCTGCCCGGGCCCCGCAGCCAAGCCCTGTCCAGCTCTTCTGATGAAGGCAGCCCCTGTCTTGGTATGGGGGTGTCTTTAGATGCACCTGGGAACCCTTTGGCTGGCCCAGAACCCTCACAAAGCTGGGCACGGGGTCGAATGGACACACAGCCAGATGGTAAACCCTCACGCATCCCCACACCACGAGGCCCCCGCCGCCCGTCTGAACCCAAACAGCTTGGGGCCTGGCATGCTCTGTATTCGGTCACCTCAAGGGCCAAGCCAGATTCCTGAATGTGATGGACCAGCCTAGCTGTTCCCAGATCCCTTTTCCTTTGTGGCCTTAACCTACCCTCCGCATCAGGGAGCCCCCTCCACTCTGGAGTACCAGACCTCATGGGACCAGCCCCCTTGGGACCACATGGCACAATGGGACCTCTGTTGTACATTCCAGTTGGGGAATGAGCATTGCTATTTAATTACTAATATTATTGAATGCCTTAGAGGAGGCCGGGCAAGCCCGGTGTCCTGAGGACCTGTGGTCCAGCAAAGCTTCTGACAGTAAAGTTTTGCTCCAGCCACCTGTCTGTTTCTTGGGGACTCAGCCTTGGGGCCATTACATACTCTTGACCATCCCATTACAAGTTGGTCTTTGGGGGTTATTAACTACCAGGAAGCCAAACCTGGCAGCTCTGACCCTTAGGTTTAAGGCTGTCTTGCCCATCCCAGAATAGATATCCTAAGTGCAACAACTTAAGTTGTTTATTACCTCCCAAGAGGCGTGGCTTAGAGTGTGTGTCCAATGAAGTGCCAGAGGCAGTCTGAGTGCTTCCCATCGGACTCAGCTATTTCCATCCAGTGGGACCTTGACCTGATGAGGTCCCAGAAAGGTATTATCTTTTGTTCATTGGGTATGAGGCTAGGACATATTCAGTGAAGTTCAGGGTGAGGCCCGTCGCCCAGGAGACTGAGTGGAAGCGTTCCTTATCCAGTCAGGGAGGAATTTACTTGTCTAATCCGGATGAAGCTCAGCACTCTCGTCCAATCCGGTTACATGAGGCTGCAACGCGCTGGGTGCAGCGCCCCCTGCAGGCGCAAGGCAGGATGCGCAGGGCGTGCGCGCACCAGAGCACAGCGCAGAAGCTCCCGGAAGAGGCGCAGCACGTGCCAGTTGTACTTGGCAGAGCACTCGAGGTAGCCGCAGCGCCAGCCCCTGCGCACCAGGGTGGCCAGCGCTCGCCGAGGTCCGAAGCGCAGCCGCTGCCGGTCTCGCTTGTTGCCTACCACGAGGATAGGCGCCTCGGGAGCGCCCGCCGGCCTGGGAGCCCGATAGGTGAGAGACACTGTGCTGGGGACCCGGACCCCAGGGCTGGAGAATCCTCCCCCGCCCTGAATGTATACATGCAGGCGTATCCCCTGCAGCCATTCACAAGTCCTCCCCCGAGTAAATATCAGCCCCAGACCCGCGTAGGCCAAAGACTTACACAATCAGAGACCTTCCCATGAATAAAGAAAGACCTGACCCAAAACGTGCCCCAAGAGGGAGGGAAAATCTCTCCCCCAACCGGCAAAGGCCCACCAAACCACCAACAGTTTCTCACCATCACCACCTGCCGCGCCCCCACCTGGTTTCCGCGATGCGCTGTCTCAAGGCCTTCACGTAATCAAAACTGTCCGGGCTACAGATGTCATAGACAAGCACGAAGGCGTCGGTATCCTGCAAGCTCCACTCCTTAGGGTCCGGCCGCTCCTAGAGGTAGGAGGTTGCGGTTTGAGGGAACTTTCTTTCACCCCCACTACACCCAAACCCTTTACAGGAGTTTGACACTAAACACAGTTCAGCCAGGTGTGGTGAGGCATGCCTGTAATCCCAGTATTCAGAAAGTTGAAGCAGGAAGATTACAAATTCATAGTGAATTCAAGGGCATCCTGAACTGCATAATGAGACCCCGTCTCAAAAAACCAAAAATACAAAAAAAAAAAAATTAAAATAACCCACAGTTTATCCTCAGGCCTCAGTCACTTCATGCCCAAATTCCCTGGGTCCTACCGATGGCCACGAGGATAAAATGTGCCTGGAGCCTGTCAGCCAGCAGCCCCCCTTCATATCTATCCTTCTTTCCACCACCCCTCCCATCTGCTTCTTGCTCCTTCCACCTTTCCGCAGCTCAACTCTCCCTAAATGCCCTCAATAGTTACCACTACCGCCTCTAGAATAATTGCCAAGCCTTTGACCAGGAGCCCCCACCTTCCCCCAGCGTCCTGGGACCATGGACTGCCGGCAGCTGAGTATGTTAAAAGTCTCTGCACCTGCTGTTATTTCCACCTTGAATGCTTTCACCACTTTTTCTACTCAACACTTCGCTCAGTCTTCCGTGTTCATGTCAAATGCTACCCCCTCCAAAAAGCAAAAACCTCCAAATCTCTGGGAAGCACCCAGCTGCAAAGATTACAGGTTGGTCCTGGACTCTGCACAACTCCCTGAGTCTTCACTCCAGGTCACAGGAACGAGGGAGCAGAGAATGACCCACCTCAAAAAGTCCACCTCTTTCCCTGCCTCCGTCTCTTTCCCAGTGTGGCTATGCTCCGGGCCTCAACACACGCTACACCCTTAAACCGATATCATGATGCTGCACTATGCGGTGATCCAAACCCACCAGCGGAGGTAGACAAAAGCACCACGGCACAAGAAAAAGTCTTAGCAAAATCGCCCGGTTTATCATTTCGGGACTTTGGCATCTCCAGGCCGGCTGGGAGGGTTCAAACGCACGTACATCAGCACGCACATTCTTCCTTCAAACCCTGGTCTTAGGCGCCCTGGGGCTGTCCACGGCGGCACACACAGGTGCACCAAGCACGCACACCCTCACACGGCACACGCTACTGCCCGCCCCTTGAATCGCTACCTCCAGACCTTCTCGAACCGCTACCTCCAGACCTCCAGGGCTCAGGCCGGGGCCAGCGACGTTGCCGTCGCCGTCGCGGATGCTCAGGTCGTAGACAGCGCCGTCGAGCAGCACCGCGGGACGGTAGAGGCGGGGCCCATCCGTAGGCTGGTGGCGCTCGGGATAGTCACCGAACAGGAACTGGCGGATGATGGCTGTCTTGCCCACTCCCGGAGCGCCCAGGACAGCCACCCGCAGGCTGCCCCCCATGGCCGGCCCGTGCCGGGAAGACTCATGGGCCGGCGCCGCACCGTGCGCTCCCGGCCGTGCGCCCCGCGCGCTCTGCCCAGTGTGCTGCGGCCCCGCCGCGCGGGCCGTTGCCCACCTGAGCCCCCGAGGCCGGCGGAGACCAGGCCCGAGGTCGGGACTGGCGGCGAGAGAGAGGTCAGGTAATACAGCGGGCAGACGGTGGCGGACGCCTCGGCAGCTCCGGCGAGTGCCGAAGCTCGGGGAAGCACAGACTCGGCGCGCCGCGCACAGACGCCGCCTCCGCCCGCAGCGCGAACCGAGGCGCCAGCGGCAGCGCGGGGCCGCGAGGTCCGGCCTCCTCCCGGCGCGGGACCCTCACGGCGCGTCCTCTCGGGACCTGGGTCCTTCCGCCCTTCTCGCTCGCGCGCGGGGAGTCGCCGCCCGCCCCAGCCGCCGGCGCGAGCGAGCGAGACCGGCCTCCCTCCCGGAGGCGGTGATGAGGTAACCGCCCGCCCGCCCGTCCCTCCCACCTCTCGGGCCCCCGGACGCCCCTCCCGGGAAGGGGCGCGGGAAGGTGAGTGGAGGGTGGGGAGCCGGGTGGGGAGCCGGGTGGGGCCTAAGCCCCCTCCGAGGTCTGCACTCTTCCCATCGCTCCAAAACCGAAGCCCCTTCCTGCCCACCTTAACGTCTGCTTCTCTTCTTTGAATTCTCAAATTAGCTGTAGACAAGCCCTAGACCCCTGGAGTCAGGCCGCCTGGGGTCATATCGGGTCGCATCTGTGTGACCTTGGCGGGTAACCGCGCCGCTCTGGGTCTCTGCTCTGCACCCATCAAATGCAGACACCTACCTCCAAGGGCTTCTGTATTTGGTAAGAACCTACTAGGGGCCAGCAGACCCTCTTCTAAACTATGGGACCCTTGCACCTTCTGTCCCAAGCTGGTGTCCCCTGAGAAAGGGGGAAATGGAGGCTGGACGGTTAGAAGGCAAGGAGGTCCCAGGCCCTCCTCTGCGGCCCCTGACACCTGGCTCCCACCCACAGAGGTAAATGGCCGCACTGAATATCTCAAAGGACTGTCTCAGAGGAGAGGGAGGGGCTGACAGGAGGGTCTGAGTCTGGCACACACTGAGTCACACAGCAGCTCAGCCCTAAATCCCTGTCTCAACAAGGCTGGAGGTCAATAAATATAGGAAAAAAAAACAAAAATCAGCGACACCACCTCCACTGCTACTAAGACCATGTTTCCTGCAGGAGTCTTCACTTGTAGCTTCCCTGGAAGGAGTACAATCTCCAAACTAGATTCCCAGACTCCACTGCCCTTTTTCTGCAGGAGCTTTCTGGAGAGCTCCTTCCACGTGACTCCCATTGTGTGTCTGTGCCACCCTCCCCTGTGCCTGGCAGGGTGTCCCCTACATCTCTGCCCTCATCCAGGCACTAAGTGAAATGCACGTCTGTTTCTGCACTAATGAAAGCTGTTTTTTGTTGGTTTTATTTTGTTTTGCTTTGTTGGTTGTTTCACTGTGCAGTTCAGGCTGGCCTTGAACTCACTTTGTAATCCAAGCTGGCCTCAAACTCCAGGTGATCCTACTGGCTCAGCCTCCTCAGTGCTGGGATTACAGGAGTGTGATGTCCCTTCTGGCGTGTTTCTCTTCACTCTATTTACCCTCTTACGCTAGTTTTCACACTTTGGGGTTTTTAAAATTTTTAGATTTCTGCTTTTGTGTCTGTTTCATTTTGGTTTTGGCTTGCAGTAAAGGGTCTTGCTAAATTGTCCAGGTTGCCCTCAAACTTTTGATCCCTTTGTCTCAGCCTCCTCAGTATATGGGTTTGTAAGCGAGTGCCATCACACCCAGCTAGGCTTCTAGGTGTTGTGACTGCTTCCCTTCCTTTGGAGAAAAACGTCAGGGAATAAATAGATTCAACTGGCTTGGCATGCAGTAGGTTGTGGGAAGCACCAGGGTGGTCTTGCTAAAGTCCTCTCCGCTGCAGGAGCTTCTGCCCACCCTTAGAGTCAGTTCTGAGTTCTGGAAAGCTCCCTCACAGCCTGTCCTGACACAGAGGCCTCTTCCTTGGCAAAGCATCTCTGGGAACTGCAAAGAGGACTGTGTGAGGCCCCTCTTGGCTGGCATGGCTTCTTAACATGCGTTTGGAACGACGGAGGGCACTGTGAACTGCTAGTGTTCCAAGATTCCCGCAAAGTCCTGCACACTGTGCAAAGCTGACACCTTCCCTAGGAGACTCATACTAGTATCACCAGCAGCAGGGGCTGTGATGTGCAGCTTTGGTCCCCGGCTACTTGCTTAAGGAAGCTCAAAGTGATGCTGTGATTTGCCTGAGTTGAGCAGAGGGAAAGAGAATTGGGAGTCAGACTCTGGGCTCCTGGGCCTGACTTTTTAAGAACCTCAGCTTCTCCTGGACCCAGGGGCCAGAAAAGCTTTTGGAGGTGATTGCTGGATCATCTCCCCTTTGTCCCTGTAGGAAGGGACTTTAGAGAGGCTTCTGTCATCTGTGATGGCTGAGCTGAGCTATGGAATGGGTGGCCTGGGTCAGGCTTCCCAAAGATTAGCAATCAGGGCAGTTTGGGCTGCCTACAATGTGGATTTCGGTTTCCCTCATCAGTCTCTTCTCCTTCCCAAAGAGAGACTATAGGGCTGCTGCCTGCTGTGACCCATGCGCGTGCACACACCAACCCCTATTACCCCCCTGGGGGGGGGAGGCTTGCCCTCCTCATAAGTTTCTTCCTAGCATTTCAGTGAGTGCCAAACATACCATCTTCTCCTTTGGCAGAGGGGATCTGGCTCTGTGGGGCACAGAGTGGCCAAGTCAGTTGCTCTTGCCTCTGTCATGTGAGGGAGACAGACACGTAGCCAGGGACAGATAAATGGAGACAGGAGCCCTGGGCTGGCTGAGGCCTGGGAATATTCCACTTTGTGTATGCATGTGTGTAGAGTACAAGGGATTGAACTTCGAAAGTGCTAAGCTATGTCCCTTCCATTTCCTTTATTAATTTTTATTTTTTTGAGGCAGGGTCTCACTGTGTAGCCCAGGCTGGCCTCAAACTCATGGTGATCCTTCTTCCTTGGCCTCCTGAGTGGTGGGATTACAGGTGTGCACCATTATTCCCTTCCCCCTTATTTTTGAGACAGGATCTTGCTAGGTTGCCCAGGCTGGACTTGAACTTGCAACTTCTTGAGTAGCTGGGATTACAGTGTGGTATGTAGTACCATACCTGGCATATTTCCACTCTTTTAAGTAAATAGCTACCAGTTATAGGATATAATGGGAAATATGTACATATACATGGATAAGCATGCACACATATGTTTTCTAGCTCTGTCAGCCCAGAAGCACATGCAGTAACAGTCCAATGACAATAAACACACTCAGCCCCTGGATCTTGATTTCTAACACCACTTCCAATGACAGGAACCAGGCCCCTTAGGAAAATGGCTGATAGTGAGGTTGGGACAGGACAAATACAAGATAAGCTCCTAGTGTCTTGTACTGCCAGGAAGTAAGGAAGTGCTGTACATAAATAAGTAAAAGGATGGTAGTAAGTCAAAGGAATAGAAGAGTTTGCAGGAAAGCATTCCCAGTAGCCAAAACAAACATATCAAGCAACAAAATAAATTATATTGTGTTGGATTAAACTCAAGTTATAAAATAAATACCTGGAAGTGCAAACTAATAGAAATGTCTAACTGCATAAATACATGTGACAGAATTTTTGTTTTTGTACTTGGAATCAAACTCAGGACCTTGCACTTGCCAGGCAAGTGCTGGGCCACTAAGCTATATCTCCAGCCCAAGAAGAAATTCCAAAGCTTTTATGTAGCTCCTCCCTTCCACACACCTTTCCCAAGTGTAGGCTTCCAAAGAGAAGGGGACAGAAATGGGGGAAAGTTTCAAAGTAAGACAGCCTTCAAACACTTCCCTTGGGCAGGGGGGATCTAGGATGTCATGAGAGGGTTAGCGGGCCCCCCTGAAACAACGTGATGAGAAGGTCACCTTTATGGTTCTCTTCCAAAAAACCCGTGAGCCACCAGGTATGGTAGCACATGCCAATGACCCTGGCTTCTCCACAGGCTGAAGCAGAAGGATCAAAGTGCAAAGCCAGCTTAAGCAATTTAGTGAACCTCTTTCTCAAAAAGGTGTGAGGCTGTAGCTCAGTGTTGGAGTGCTTGTCTCTCTTGTGTGAAGCCCTAGGTTCCATCCCTAGAATTGCAAACCAAAACCAGAACCAAAAACCCATAACCTCAGGATGGCTATGAAAAAAGTATCAGACAAATCCAAATTGACAGACTTTCTACCAAGTGGCTGACCTGTACTTTTTTGTTTTTGTTTTTTGAGACAGGGTCTCACTATGCAATTCAGGCTGGCCTTGAGCTCACTATAATGAGCCTTGAATGGCCTTGAATTCA
This sequence comes from Dolichotis patagonum, assembly GCA_004027295.1. Classification (NCBI taxonomy): domain Eukaryota; kingdom Metazoa; phylum Chordata; class Mammalia; order Rodentia; family Caviidae; genus Dolichotis; species Dolichotis patagonum. The sequence continues at coordinate 15,039 of PVJX010003578.1, read as the reverse complement.
CAGTGATTCTCCTGCTTCTGCCTGCTGAGTGCTGGGATTACAGGTGTGCACCACCATGCCCAGCAGACCAGTGCTTCTTGAAACTGTCATGGTTATGAGACAAAAAATCTTTGAGAAACTGTCATAAGAGTCATGAGGATGACATAAAGCATGACGTTCTGGATTAAAAGGACATGAAGAAGAAAATTGCTAAAATCTGAATAAAGTCCAAAGTTTAGTTTAAAAATTGTTATATAATTTGCTATTTATTTTTATATTATAAACTTATATTTTTTGGGGGGTGAGACAGGGTCTCACTATATAGTTCAGGCTGGCCTTCAACTCACTGTGTAGCCCAGGCTGGCTTTGAACTCACAGCAGTCCTTTTGCTTTAGCCTCCCAAGTGCTGAGATTACACACGTGCCACCATGCCTGGCTAAAAATATTAATTTTATATTCAAGTATTATATATTTATAAACATATTTATATTATAAAGCTATATGGAAAATAAAGAAAGCACCATCTACAAAAGTAACTGGAATGGAAAATACTCATAAAAGCATTGAAAACAGGGCTGCAAATGTAGCTTGGTTAGAGCATGTGCTTTGCATGCACATGGTGCTAGATTCCATGTCCAGCACAAATCAATAGACCAGTAAGCATCCATGAATGATGTTTTTTTGAGATAGAGATTGCCTTGGTTAGTTTTCTCTGCTGAGACAAAATACCTGCCACCCAAAATGAAGGAAGGAAAGGTTAATTTAGACCACAGTTTGTGGAGGTTTCAGTTTATAATCAGCTGGCTCCAAGGCAAAGTGGGACATGCAGAGGGCAACAGTTCATGATAGCAAAAGACAGTAAAAGCAACAGGAGTAGGACTGGGGATATAGCTCAATGGCATAAGAGACTGCCTGTCAAGCAATAGGAACCAAAGGGGGAGGAGCATGCAGAGAAGACGCTTTCTCTCCCTTATATTGTACGCAGGCTACACCCACTTGAGTATAGCACTCACACCCAAAATCCCAGCATTGGGCCATGAGTCAGTCACAAACTCTAGAAAACCACCCCCATGGCTGCATTAGGCTTTGGGGGGACATCCAGACTCAAACCATAACAGGGCTTCACTGTGTTATCCAGGCCGGCCTTGAATTTCTGGGCTCAAGTTCCCCTCCCACCACAGTCTTCTGAGTAGTGGAGAATGTGGGTGTATACCAATACACCTGACTAAGAACTTTTAAGTGAAAAAAAAAAAAGGAACTTTTAAGTGAAGAAAACTGAAAATGTTACAAAAAGACTATAAAACAAACCTCTATCAATTAAAAGGCATATACTTCTCTATGTGTCTGTAAAGATCTATTATTAATATTATTTTTTTTCTTGAGAGAGAGAATGGGTCTTTCTCTGTAGTTCAGCCTGGACTTGAACTGTGTAGTTTGTAGCTGAGCTCACTTCAAACTCACAGCATTCCTCCTGCCTCAGCCTCTGAATGCTGAGATTACAGGTGCATGTCACATTCAGCCATTAGTATTAGTATTAGTATTCTTTTGTGGCACTGGTTTTGAACCCAGGGCTTTGCACATGAGTTATATCCCTATCATTACCCCATATTATTACTGATACCAATTCTGTTTTTGTTTTTATGGTACTGGGGACTGAACCCAAAGGCTTGCACATGCTAGACAAGCTCAATTGTCTATAATATAATATAAAAATTTGATGTGATCCAAATAAAAATACCACTTTTTAAAAAACACAGTTACCTCTAAAGTTCAAATGGGACACAGAGGGTACTGTAAACTGGGCATAGTGGTGTATGCCTGTGATCCTAGCAGTTAGGAGGCTGAGGCCAGCCTGGGCTACAGAGTGAGTTCAAGGGCATCCTGAACTACATAGTGAGACTTTGTTTCAAAAACATAAAGATGGGGCTGGAGATTTAGCTCAGTGGCATAAGCATCTGCTTTGCAAGTGCGTGGTTGTGAGTTCAATCCCCGGTACCAATTTTAAAAAAAGATTTTTTTTTATTCTGGGGATGCTTTCTTTTTTTTTTTTTTTTGGTACCGGGGATCAAACTCACGACCTCACACTTGCCAGGCAGGTGCTTAAGCCACTGAGCTAAATCCCTGGCCCTCTGGGGATGCTTTCACATTGAGCTACATATCTAACCCTTTTCAATCTTATTTTGTATTTTGGGACAGAGTCTCACTAAGTTGTCCAGGTTGGGCTAGAACTTGTGGTCCTTTTTTTTTTTGTACCGAGGATTGAACTCATGACTTTGTGCCTGCGAGGCAGGCACTTATGGTGCTGAGCCAAATCCCTGGCAGTCCTCCTCTCTTTACCTCCTAGAGTTCCAGGATTATAGGCATGTGGCAGTTGAAAGTAGTTTTTGTAAAAGACAGAGGCCAATGAATAGTCAAATTCTCCGGTACAAGAGTCCAGAAAAACAGTCAAATATGTGGGGGAAATTCAGTATATGATTAAAAATGACATTTCAAATCTGTGGGAGAAAGATGAATTATTCAGTGTATGGTGTGGAGACAACCTGGTAACCATCTGGGGGAGATGGGAAGTTGGATCCCTACCTCACTCCTCTATACAGCTCAGATGGAACAGGAATGAAATGCAACACTAAGATCAGACAAGTACTAAAAGAAGATTGTATAAAAACCCAGTGTCAGCATGGAAAAGTAAAAAGCAGTAACAAAATGGGGGTAAAATAATGACAAATCATCAATAACTACAGAGAAAAGTAGACCCCCTCTCAAAAAAAAAGTCCACAGAAAAAAAACCAAATAGCTCAAACACACACACACACACACACACACACACACACACACACACACACAAAGAGGCACATTTAAAACACAGATGCCATCTCTCACCTTATAGGTTTGGTAATATTCTGAGTTGCAAGGGCATGAGAAAACTCTCACTCCTGATGGTGGGAGAAGCACCTGAAGGACATCTTAACGTCGGCTACCAAGATTACAAATGCACCTCACTTTGCCCCTGCAATTCCTTTTTTTTTTGGTACCGGGGATCGAACTCACGACCTCGTGCTTGCCAGGCAGGCGCTTAAGCCACTGAGCTAAATCCCCGGCCCCTCCCCCTGCAATTCCTGTACTGCAGAATTGATCTGTGCATGCACACGATAAGGATATTCTTTGCAGGATCATTGTACCAATACCACCTTGTGACAAGTCCATGCACACTGCTGGGTGCTGGTTTGAATAGAATACCACACAACTGTCTTAAAAAACAAAAAAGACGCATGGACTCCATAATGTAATGGAAAAACCTCCAGATACAAGTACAATACAGAACAGTGTGTATTCAGTGCTACTGTATATGTACAAGGGAAAACAGTGTCACATTAGTTTCCTTTGGGGGAAAGGAAATTTCTTTTGTGGCTTCTTTTTTTCTGTCCTTTTTTAGACTTTTAAAAAAATTTGTTAGGGTGTTTTGTTTTGTTTTTGCACTTGCTAGGCAAGCATTCTTCCACTGAGCCACATCCCCATCCTAGCCTCATAACTCCAATGTAAAATGCAAACTGTTTATACCTGTGGTGCACCCACTCTAGAGCTACAGCTGGATTTGTGCCCATGCGAGGATGTATGTGGGAACATTCTGGCTGCAGCATTACTGAGGCTCCCTGAAGACAGAACAGCCTGACTGTCCACCCATTGGCAGGGTCTGGATCAGGAGGCACATCCACCCAAGGAAGTGAGTCTGTGCTGAAAGAGAAAGAGCTCCAGAAATTCCTGTTAGGTAAGACCCTGGGTTCATCCCCCAGTACTGCAAGTCAGGGGAAAGGCAATAAGATGCTGGCAGGGTCTAGGTGGGGTACTAGTTGTTTAGTAAATATCCCCAGGGATTTGAATAGACTATCCAGGAAGAAACGCAAATCTAGAACCAGCCTCTGTTTTCAGGGAGGAAAACTAAGACTGAGGAATGGTGGGAGAAATGTATTCCATATCTGAATGACCTTGTCTACTGAATCACTTTCTGCCTAAAAACAAATACGAATCACTATCCAAAGATTTAAAAATGCAAGAGGAGCCGAGCATGGTGGTGTACACCTGTAATTGCAGCATTAGGGAGGCTGAGGCAAAATCACAGTGAGTTGCTGGGTGTGGTGGTGCACTCCTGTAATCCCAGCAGCACTCGGGAGGCTGAGGCAGGCAGATCGTTGCGAGTTCGAGACCAGCCTGGGTGAGCCTACAGTCAGCCTGAACCACATAGTGAGAACCTGTCTCAAAAAGACTAAACAAACATACAAGAAAAAAAATCACAGTGAATTGAGGACAACTTGGGGTATATAGTGAGTTCAAGGCCAGTCTGAACTGTTTGACTAGCACTCAAGGGGAACCTATTAGGCCTTGGATATTTGTGGGAACCTCTAGAAAAGGTTGCTACTGTTGTAGTTGGCTGGAAAGACTCAAGATGCCAAATTTTTAAGAGCCAGGACTGTTTCCCAAGCTGCAGGACATCAAGCACCCAGTGGCAGGGACACCTGAGCTGAGGGGAAGAGGAGACATGTGCAGGGAGATGTAAGGGTATGGATTAGATATCCCTAAATCACTTCTAAAGGCCTGGGTGCCCTGGGGACTTGTTTCCTGATGTGATGCAGCAAAGATCATGCAATGCCCAAGACTTGGGAAATTAGACACCTGAGGCCTTCTGCCTGTTTTCCCCAATATATTAAGCCTCTTCAGTGTATGCTGAGTCCCACCTGGCTGGATGCTGTGTGGATGGCTGAGGCAGTCTCATGCTAAGGTTCTGCCCATCACCTGGAGTATAGGCACAGGTGGGGGTGGGAGAAGTGTGAATCCAAGGTGTCCAATGACCGTCGGTGTGCTCCATCCAAACAGGCCAGCTTATCTTTCTCAGCAGCTTTCCTTGGAGGCCCAAGACCTTTTCTGTCTTGGGCCTCCTGCTGTGGGGACAGTTAGCCTGTATTTCCACTCTCCTGGCCTCAGTAGTGGAGGGATGGGGACAGGAAGCCTTCGAGACCCTTGAATCATGAAGCAAGTAGCCCTTACAGCCCTTACAGCATTCAGTGTCCTCACTCTGGGGGAAAGTGATATAATAGGCTGTCCCTCTTCTTTCAAGGGATTACCACCGTTCCTCTGGTTTGCAGGGATTCAGGCTGTAGGACTCCAGTTTTGTTTGCCCCCAGAGGCTTCTGAGCCCAGACTTTCAGCTGAAGTGAGAACTAGGGTTGCACAATCAAAAGCCTTGGTTGGTTCTGGACTCAGGTTCCAGGGCAGGACAGCCCAGGGCCTACAGGTGGAGCAGTGGAGGACCAGATGTCTAGCAAGAGGGGCACTCTCTTCTCCCAGTGTGCTGAGTTGGGCAGGCAGCAGGTGTCTAAGGTGGTAGGGTGCAAGGGGCTGACTGCAGAGAATAGTGGCTGGGACTGAATGAAATGGGTTGCTCCTCCCTTAGGAATATGCTGAAGGCTTACTAGCTAAGACAGCCCTGCTAGGGGTCTGGATACCCTCCCCTCAGAGCAAGGCCAGTGCCCAGACTGGGGCGACATGGAGTGTCCTCAGCAGTGGCTTCTCCAGACACCTTGCCCCATCCCGCTCAGAGCCTCTTCTGCTGCTCTGAGAGACCTCCCACATAGCAGGGAGCTGTGGAGAACCCAAACAGGAATGCCAGCCTGCCGTGCCAGCAATGAAAGGTGAGACAGCTTCAGAGTAGGCGCTGAGATCGATAGAGGGAAAGATGCCACGGAGACCAGCAGTCCTCAGAAGCCAATTTCCCAAGGACAAGATGGCGAGAAGATACTGTCCCCAGAACCCCAGGGAGGAGTCAACACCAGGCACAGTTTGAATTCATGACCCCTGCCCAGAGACGCCTCAGGACCTGACACATTGGCCAGGGACACACTTGATCGTTATTTTTATTCACTCTTTTTGAAAATAAGAGTAAACATACAATATTTATTTTCTATTTATATATATATAGAGATAGATATAGTTTATGCAGGGGTCAGCTGACATCCCTGACCACTTGGAGGCAGTTGTTGATTCTGACCTTTGTGGAGAGAAAAAAGGTTCCATTGACTGCCAAAAGCAGAATCTCTTTATTATCAAACAGCAGTAACAGGAAACCCTAACAGCTGTCAGACACAACTGAGACTGGGGAGCCAGGGAGAGGACAGTGGACACTGGAGAAACCCCACAGAAACACACTGCCTGGCCAGTGCCCCATCCCTCAGCCCTGTCTCTGTTCTAGGTGCCCGGGCTGGCTGAGATGTTGTTAAGGAATGTATCATGGGCAGTGACGATCCTCAAGGGTGTGGAGAGGGGGGCTGGTACCCTTGGGCTTTCTGCTTGGTCTTGAGCAAGCAGGTGCTCACAGGCCACCAATGGGTGATGTGGGGTAGGTGGTCCAGGGCTCCTCCTGGCTCAGGTCTGCCCTATTGGGATCCATGGCCTCTGGAGCCCCACTTTATCAGAGGCTCTACTGGTATCCAGAGACTTTCCCCACACATCCCGACAGACTGCCAAGGCCCATCCCATTCAAAGTAGTAGTGGGGAGACCTTTAACACGCATCTCAGAGTCAGGGCAGAGAGCGCCACGTTCACCTCTAGGCACAGGGAGAAGGGAGAGAACCTTGTGGCCTCCCATCCAGCTCCTGCTGCTGCTCTGACTCTGTTTCTTTTGGTCCCCTCTTCATGTGACCCACATAGCAGCAACAATGAAAAAGGGGCAACCGGAGCATGGGGTGATTGAGATTTCATCCCAGAAGGGGGTGCCACCTGGTTCTGAGTTCCCTGCAGTCAGGAACAGGAGTCCCCTGGGTGGCCAGGGGAACCCAGCCCCTTCCATGAGAGTTCCTGGGGGGGACTGGGAGAAGGCTGGGGAGGGCGCAGGATGGGCCTCAGTTCTTCAGGATGGTCTCATAGGCCTGGTACACGTGCTGGGACACCTCTGGTGCTCGACATTTCAGGGACAGCTGTAGGGAGAGGACAGGGGAGAGAGATGGCTCATCCCTGGGCTGTTTCTCAGAAAGGATTGAGAGGGGAGCTGAGTGAGAAGGCGGGTGCCAGATGGAAGAGCATGGTGTGCACACGTGGCTTGGTGGCAACTGCGGCTGGGGCAGATGTGAGGTAAAGTAAAGGGGGTGGCCACTGCAGCCAGCTGGGTGGCTGCAATGGCCAAATATACTTGCAGCCCACACACCTGCTGTCAGCCCCACCATTGGAGTCCTACTGGCAAGCAGCATGACTCACAGGCAGGAGGCTGCCAGGAGTGCCCAACCCCCACCAGGTCCCTCAAAAGCCTCTGGAGTCTGGGATCCTCACACTGAAACTGACAGGAAATCCAGAGGGGCAGAGGGCTGGGAAGATGAGGTGTGCTGGATTTGTTCCTGGTTCCCTGCATAGGCAGCAGGTACGTCAGGTTCTGCCTCCATGTTAAGATCTGAGCTTTGAGATTCCCAGCAGAGAGAAGCCAGCCACTTCTGCCACTCAAAAGCACCAATTCCAGAGGATAAAAGCAGGAAGGGGTGCAAATCGAGTCCTGAAGTCAGCGACAGTGGCCCCAGAGAGGTCTACTGGGCCTGTTTAAAAGGCTCTATGCACTGCATGTGGAATGAGGTAGTCAGCCCCTCACAGGCCGCCTGGTTGTAAAGTTTGCATGCATGTCTGCTCAGCTTTGGGAGCAGAAAAGTAAGGCCAAGAAACTGGGTGCATACAGGAAAGCTAGGGTGCACTGAGGCCAGGTCAGGAGATGGAGCATGTGCGGCATGGCTAAGGAAGATGGAGGGGGAAGAGGAAGAGAAAAGCAATCTGCTAACCTCCAAGTCCTGCACCACGACACAGGCGCCAGCAGGAAGGTGAACATGCAGCAACCAAACACAGGGAGAAAGAAATTACCACCACCGAAGCCACCGGCACAGCTCCCACCCACCGTAGGGCCAAGGCGGCTGGCAAGGCCAATAGGGGCAGGGTATGTAGGGACATGCCTGCCACTATTGGGTGCAAGGGTGAAGCAAAGCCTGGGGATCTCTGGGCTACGGAGTGCAGTGTAACCAGGAAAATCAGGAACCTCATGGAAGCTATCTTCTGACTGGAGTCTGACTTAAAGGCTAAGAAGCATGGGCTGCTGGGAATGAAGCTCGCCCAGCCAGATATATAGGTGCTCACATGGCAGTGGGTGCCAGGGCCCGTGCCCTGTGATACCACTTGCCAGTTAGGCAGACCCCTGTTGTCTTATGTGGGTAACTCTGGTGGGATTGAGCTGAAAGTTCCTAGAAAGGTCTCTTTTGGGGACAGAATTGGGCATTCACACTAGGGTTGAAGGGACCCTTGGTATGACAATCCCATTAGAGCTAGTCCCTGGCTTCAGAGGGAGGTGGAGGCGGGAGGCTGTCCAGGATGGGGTGCAGAGGCTGCAGGGCTGGAGCAGGCTCAGGCACTCTCACCGTGAAGCTGGGGCTGCCTGGTTGGATTCGTAGCTCTGCCAGTACCCAGATGCCATTGGTCAGTTTCAGGGACTGGTAGAGCATGTCCTGGCCCTCCACATTCCTCTTGGCAATGGTGAAGATGTTGCTACTCTGCAGCTTGGTGCTCACAGCCTCTGTAGGGTTGGACAGCACGAGGCAGCCCCATCAGTGAGGGGGCAGGGCTAGATCCAGGCGGGGGCGGGGCCAGTGGGGACCCAGGGGCTGGGCTCTAGGGCTTGTAGTCCTCACCCGCATTGAGAGAGCAGTCTCTGATCTGGAACTGGGCTTCATTCTCGTTAGGAATATCTTTCCATGTAGCCAGGAACATCTGTCGGTCTGCAGGGTGAGTGGGATGGGGATGAGAGGCAGGACTCTGATAAACCTGTGGGCCCTCAACAGCATATGACAGGAAGTGGGTCTAGTGCTGAACGTGCTGCCTAAAAGCTGAGGATGGGCACTAGCTCCTCCATAGCCCCCTTGCTTCCCTGAGTGAAACCCCTCTGTTCGGTGAGAAGGCCCAGAATGCCCTTCCTAAACAACCCATTTCTTGCCTGTCTCATACTCTCCTTCCTCCTGCTCTGGCCCCCAGAAGCCTGTTCATTAGTCATGCACACCTCCCAGGATTGCTGTCTGAAGGGGAAGATGACTTGGGCCAAGTATTCCCTGAATCCTGAGGCAGGGCTGAGGGCTGAGCTTTCCCTGCACAGCCTTCTCCAGTTCCTGGCTGTGCCCTGGAGTGTGCTCCAGGCACATGGTATGTCTTGATCCCCCAAAGCCTATGGGACGGGGAAAATCCACTGAGAGAAATGGCTCCATTGTGGCACAGTCCACTTGAGGGCTGGGGGTACAGGTAGACCCCTTACTATAGGCCTTGCAGGAGACCACAATGGAGCAAAGCCATCTATCTGATCCTTGGCAAAGGCACCACTCTGGTTCAGTTCCAAGTCACAGCCCACTACAGAGTTCAGGGGCTCCCTGAGACTCACCCATCTTCCCATCCTCCACAAAGAGGATATGCAGTGGATACAAGGTGCTGAAGTAGAAGATGTCAATGTTGTTCTTCACAGCCACCTAGGCACAAGGACATCCCTGGTCACGCCCTGGGATTCAATACCATGGACTCTTGGGCTGACAACACCTCTGAGACCCAAGGAAGTCTATACCCCAGCAAACTCTCTCATACAACTCTCTTGCAGCCACATCCCTTTGTCTCCTCTGACCTGGGATTCCTTTGAAACCCAAGAGGAGGACTCCACAGACTGGCCCTATGCTGACAAGGCTGGGCCCCTCCCCTAGGATTGAGGGGGTGGTAAGAACTGGGGGGTCTGGTCCTGCTGGTACCCACCTGGAGGTTGTTCAGGGGATCCATCTTCATGACCGAACCCACCGTGTTGAGAGGCAGGGAGATCTCCACAGTCTGGTTGGGGCTGAGTGGTGCATGCACCTGGAGGGGAGCGGCGGGGGCCAGGCCAAAGCTGGGGAGAGAGAAGCCCCCACAAGAAGGGCAGGGAACAGGTGCTGACATAGACAAAGACTCTCTCCACTAAACCAGCCTTGCCCAAGCTCCAGGCCCAGTTCAGGGTGAGTGCCTGAGCCCCTAATCTCTACCCTGTGGCCATTTGGTAGGAGGCAGGGGCCTTGGGCTGGCTACTCTGCCCCAGCTTGGCTGCAGGCTGAATGTGGGCTCTGTTCTTTTTTCTACTCTGGATTGGGTACTGGTGAGCACAGTGTTGCCCTGCTCTGCCCTGCCTTTGAGGAACTTTGTCTAACACCAGAGGACTGGACTGTATTCTTCTGAATTAAAAACTCTGTGACTCCTCAGCCCTCTCCTGCCGATCAGCATCTCAGTGTAAGGCTGTCCCAGCCACAGGGTCTTGGACGGTAAGTCACAACAGAATGAACTGTAAACTGAATTGAGCAGTTGGTATGACAAGGCTGGACATGTGGTGTTATACCAATCACTATCCTCATAAAGAGACAGCTATTAATCATCCCATTTCCCAGATGAGGACACGGAGCCCCAGTAAGGACATGCTTGTACCCAGGGAAAATGGCAGGGTGGAATCAGAGCTCAGGTTGCTTGACCCCAGCTATGCTCTAACCACAGGCCAATCAGACTTGCCTGGCACAATGGGTAATGATATGGGAAACCCAAGTCTGAGGTGGCTCAGCATTCCAGGATTTCCGAGGAGTGTCATCGTGCCTGCTGTGGATGCTGGGCAAGATCATGACCCTCTCTGAGTCCAGATATCATAACCCATTAAAGCTTTTGGTAGAGTCTGATATCCAGGAAGTGTATGGTACACTGCAGATTTGTTTTGAGCAATCATCAGGACTACCCAGAAGTGGCACAGCTGTCCCAGTCCCCCCACCCCCCGGTCTGTACAAGGGTCAGGGTACTCTGGACCCCAAGCTCTCCGGAGGAAGCAGCCCCTTCAGTCAACTTCTTAGAGGCTTAGTTTGCTCATCACTAAAGCCGCTCAGGAAGAAGGAATCATCAGGAGGGGCTACTTGAGTCCCCCCTGGAGCCCCAGCCCAGGCAGCCTGATCCACTATGGAGCAGACAGGTGAGCCTCCCCACAGACACACAATGCAGGGGATGGAGAGGGGTGTTAATGAGCCTGGAGCAGCAAACATTCATTCATAGAGGCCCTGCCTGATAGTGTAGTCTTTGGTCCTGGAGGAGGCTGGCAGGCAAGCCCACTTCTCACCTGCCTTTTCAGCTGCTCTCTGAACAGGATGACTTGGGCTCTTAGCAAGGTGGATTTGGACTTGAACACAGGCTGATGGGCTGAGCTGGGATTTCCATCTCAGTGCTCCTCCATGCAGCATAGGAAGGCAAATGTAAGGGAAGACACCTCCCCTGGAGGTACTTTGGAATTCACACAGAGAGGTCACAAGGAAAAATCACTCTTGTAGACAGTTGTGGCCTGAGGGTGGTGAGAACATCTACCTTCTCTAGAAAAGTGGCACCAGACCTCAGCCAGTTACAGCCCCTGTCTACAGGCCTGGCAAGGACTCTCCTTGGGCTGGCCCTGGGGAGCTCACCTGTTGCGGTTGAACTGGATGGCAAAGTCCGTCATGACCTGCAATGCCTTGTTGGTCAACTGCAGATCCATGGAGATGGAGCCCACCTGGCGAGTAAAGGTACCGGAGATTTCCAGCCCTTTGGCCTTCATGGCTGGGAGCCAGACCTACAAGAAAGAGAATGCGGAGGGCTAGAGGGGGTCTCTTCCTTTAGCTCAAACCCAACAGCTTACCTGTGAGGCCTTTTTCTTTTTCCTGAAGGGGCCTCCAATAGTGACTATACTTGCCTTTACCATGAGAGATTAAGAAGAATGATCCTGTGGGCCAAATAAAGCCACCACCATGGTGTGACTTCACATCGTACCTGGGGGTGGTGAGGGTTGGCACATTCAGTCTTTAGAGGTCAAAGGGAACACTGAGGAAGCAGGGCTGAGGAAGGCTGTAAGACAATGGCACTCTGGCAGCCTCCTGATGAACCAAGGACAGGGCCAAGTGCCCAATAGCATCCTGGACCCTGACCAAAGCCCAAGGCCTCCCTGGCTGTCACAGCCTGTCCTTGCTTCGTAGAAACTAGCCTGGCCAAGGACAGTACCTCAGAGGACCTCCTGTGTGGCAGGCCCTCAGCTGCTTGGCTGTCTTTGTCAACAGTTTCAGCCTAAGAGCCACCTCCTCTGAGAAGTGTGCACCCATGCTCCTTCCTCACATTCATGGCCCGGTCAGAGTATGGGAGATAAACAAGAGCCCACATGTCTCCCCTGCTTCTGGACTGAACAGCTCTGCTTTTCTGCCTTTGCACTCTTGGCTCAGGACCTGCCATGGAGCCAGTGTTTACGAAGTGTTACAGGAATCACATCCCGGCCTATGAAGTATCTCCGTGTGTCACCCTATGGACACACAGACATCTCACAGACCATCTCATACACCATTGCAAGTGCCTCTATTTATAATCACCCCCATGCTGCAGTCACTAGCCCAAGGGTGACTAGTCAATGTCACCTTCTACACCTGCCCAAGGGTCTCCATTTCCCTCCTCCTCCACAGACACGTATCTAAGCTACTCCACTGAGGTAGGCAGGCTCCACTGAGATGGCCAACCTGATTCCTCTCTCCCACTTAGCAGAACAGCTAGAGTCACCCTGCAAAATGCAAACGTGATCATAGGACCCTGGGAACCTGTTCCCACCTTGCATGGACCTCCAGAGCCTGGGGACCACTCCATGCTTGATTTGCCTGGTCTGGCCCCTCTTACTTGGGACCCCACACCCATTATTCCGTTTGGAATGCACTTCCCCACCACCTTGGCTGACCTAAGCTCTCTATACGCCCTGGACAAGTCTGTGCAGGTGGAAACCCTGTGTGTAAGTACTCAGAGGGCTGCTGAGCCTGGCTCTGGACCTGGCTTCCTTACACATCTCCCAGAGTCAGCTCTAGTGGGCCTCCTCCTGTCCTTGTGGAACTGGTTCTGAATCTTTTATGCCTGACTCTGCTCAGTGAGGGTGGAAACTTTGTAGCTCTTGATCACTGTGGGCTCATGGAGTCCTGTGCAAGTACTAACCAAGTCACCAGCTACTGACCTATGTGCTGGAAAAATTCAACAGTTCTATACACAGGGAGCCCATCCCTCTGGACCATGAGGGGTGGAGGACATATTTACCTCAAGATGGGTAGGAAATGCACAAGACAATTCCAGTAATTACAGCACTGTCAAGAAAATGTAAGTGACCCTGTTGCTGCTTCCAAAGGGAGCGTATACACACATCTCTCAACTCTGCTGAGACTAAGGCATTGGGGATGGTCCTGCTCCTATTGCAAGGACTCCTCCTCTAGGCACCATTAAGCCTTGACTTAATGGTTCCCTCACCTCATCCTGGCACTCACTGCTGAGCAGGTACGCTCATCTGGCTTTCCTCTAAGGCAAAGTGGTGATGTGATCTGTTAAAAATCAATGCACACGCATGCACACCCCACCCCTAAAGCAATATACAAGCCAAAGGGCAGCCTGCCATGGGCCAGCATGCAGCTTTATTTCTTAGTAGCTCTGAGCTCCTGGCAAGGGAAGTAACAAGGGTTGAAGGAATTTGTTGGTCCACCACTAGCCCTGTGATATTGGGCTTTTAACAGGTTTGGGTTGGCTTTGTGCCCTAGTGTGCTAATTCGTCAAGTGAACATGGTTTACATCATATCCTATGTCCCATGTCCTTAGGTCCTGCTGATTCTGACAACCTATGAACAGTGAGGCCTACTGGTAGATTTCCTTTTCCAGCATAATCACATTGGTTAGGGGCAGAACCTTTGGTGTCACTGTCCTGCACTGAGTTCCACACTCACTTACCAGCTATGTGACTGTGGGCAAAAGCACTCAGATTCCTCAGCTGTAAAATAGAAGTAACAGCAACATGAGGCTGGTGCTGTGGTGGGCTGGAGCTGCCTGGAATGCAGCCAATTGCTGCTAGTGTCACAACTGCTGTCCTTGTGGATCTCTTGTGGCCTTGTGGATTAGGCTACCAGGGACTGCAGCCACACCACTGAGTACAGCTGGCACATTGTGGGTAAGCCAGGTCAGGAAAGGGCAGGTGCTGGTTTTTTACGTATCTCCCTGTGCCCCTGAAGCCACCTGCATCCTGCTCTGAGGAGGGAATCTCAGAAGACAGTGGTTTTCTGGCAGATGTGGCTTCTGCTTTGAGTATTGTGAGAGGATTAGGCCACATCTGTTCCTCTCTAGAGCTTCCTTACTGCCGATGACATGGCCTACTCTGTGTCCTCCTTAGTCTTGGCTTACGTGTTCTTACATCTAAACTCAGCTCTTCTCCCCCCCAGCCTGTCCCCTTCTAGTGTCCCCATCTTGGCAACTTCTGTCACCCTGAGTCTCATATCAGAACACCTCTAGCCCCTTATGTCTTTCCCTTCCTACCTTCCAAGTGAAGCTTCTGACTTCACCCCCAAAGCTATCCTTTGGACATGGAGCCAGTAGCACCCACCCTTCCTTCCTAAGCTCCCCTTCCCTGGGCCAAAGTCGGCTCTCTTAAGCGCAAGTCAGACAGTTTCATTACTCAGTTTAAAATCTTCTCATAGTTCCTGCAGAGCCTGGATCAACAGCAAATGCTCAGCCTGGCCCCTTGGACCTTGCCAGTGTCCTTCTTATTAATCTCCACCCAGCCAGGAGTCTCAAGGGGTGGCGCTGCCCTTAGTAGCACAGTGGGTACTTATGGGACATCTCCAGGTGGCACAATGTAGGGCCATTATGTCTCATGGGCTGGAGTCAGAACACTGGACATTCTGCCAGGGGGACAACAAGCCCCCGTAATAAGCAACCACCTTGTGTACATCGAGCATTTTCTGTAATGATTTTTATGAAGTTCTATGGCTATAACTTAGAAGAGCCTGTGTTTTGTCTTGTTCAGAACTTTACGGGGCATCAGTCAAAAGTTCAGAAACTAATAGTACAGACGGCCACATTACTTATGCTACCTGAGCTACTAACACTATATGAAGCTATCTCAGTCACAGTGACAACTTCTGCATGTGTCTGAGGCAGGGCCAGAGAGTTCTCATTTACAGCATTGAAACATGCATTATC